>JBBPCS010000393.1:8604663-8614764 GCA_037974645.1 Hollardia meadi | reverse complement strand
ATGGTTGTTAAAGAAATGAGAAGCTACTCACTGCATCAGTTAGGGTTAAATAACTTGTTGCCAGCTGAAACATATTGCTCACTGCAGTAATTATCCAATGGAAGGCTCTTACCTATTTGCTTAGTTAAATCCAGGTGGTGACTTTTTTTTTGGCCAGGCAGTGTATATTCCTTCAAGATATAAAATAAAATATTAATTAACATTTGAATGCATGGAACTTGCTAACAAAGCCAATTGTCTCCATGCACAGTTTTAGAGGCACAAGACAAGAGCTGTTTCTGCTACTGTCACAGTGTCTGCAGGTGGCTGGGATGATAACTTGTAGACCAGGTGATCTAGGATGAAGGACACACTGTCAGACCAGACACTGATGCATGAACAGGAAGGCTAAATGATGATCGTCTCTAACTAATAATCCTTATCCTGCGCTGCCTTGTGGGGTCACTTGATGGACCCTCTCAGACACAAATGAGCCATCACACATAAATAAATACTATGGTATGGTTTCTGTTAGTCCTGAGTTTATATTTAAACGGTAAACTAGACCCTAACCCTTCAAACCCCGACTGCCCAGTAAGAGGTTGTTGGACGGACACACGCACGCACACACGCACTCCTTACATGCTTTTTAGTGAGTGGAGCTTGTTAGTAGTGCAGCAGGAGAAGCCAGATGAAGCCAGCCCACACACCAGGTCCCCACTGCTGTCTGTCTGTCTGTCTCTCTACCCATCTTATCTCATCATTTTCCACTTTTTTTGGTGCAGAGGCTTTCAGAATACTTTCCATTTTAATGTAACTTGTTGGCTCCTTTTTGTCTCGGACTCACTGACCTTTTTGCTGCACCTCAATTCAAATGATTTCTTTTTTATTCTGCCACGTTTACCCATTTTCTCTTTTTGCTCCCAGTTTCTCTCCTTATCTTTCCCACCTCTCATTCTTTCATTAAGTAATTTTTCAAGCAAAAATGCCAAATATTATCCAGTTCCAGCTTCTAAAAGTTTACTAATTACCGTTTTTGTTGATTTTTCTTTGTTAGTTCTGGTCAGTAAGCAGTCCAAATGATTAATCAATTCATCCAGGTATAATAACTATGATATTTTTGTCATATTTGAAATGAATATTTAGTGAGAGCCCTGACTCATTGCATCACCTGTGTGCATTTATGTAGCACCATGAGATTCTCTGTCCCCTCCATATATATCTGTCTGACCCAAAGTACAGATGAAGGGAGGGGGGAACAAGTGTTGTCAGTCCTAAACGAGTTGGCTGCTGAAGAAGAGAGAGAGATAGAGGGAGATGGAGAGAAAGTAAACAACAGATGGCTGAAACATGTTGCCGCTATTCGCAGTAGCAGACGCTGCGCCAGCCCACCACCAGCCTCTTGAGAGGTTACTAACCAATGGCGACCATGATGACACGGGGTCGGGAGATCAAGTGCCTCCTTGATGACAGGCCATAATGCCAGATTGTCATGCACATGCTGTGCCAGCTGAGACACACACACTGAGAGTATGTACAGTGTTAAATAGCGTTTTCTTTGGCTGAAGTTTGGCAGCGATTACTTTGGAATCTTCCATGCAGCGTCAACCCTTAGCCCACCTGCCAGCCGTGATGACACACACTGAGGTAGCTGTATGTGTGTGTGTTTATATATGTGTATGTGTGTGTGTGTGTCCGAGCACTGAACCCTCTCATGCTGAGGAGTGAACTGAATGGTGGCACACATTAGCTGCCAGCTACCATGACCTCATTCATAGTGAGAGAGACAGGAAGATAGAGAGACAGAATGGGAAAATGCCAGTGGCCAAAATGACACGCGTGTGTGCATGTGTGTTATACCGTGACCTCACACTGTGGTGTGGTGGCTGACTGGTTCGGTGGGGATATTTGCGTTTGTGTCATCAATCTCTGGTTAAAAATAAAAATATTGTATGTATTTTTATATTAGCTTCACTGCACTTTACAGTAGTGTTTATTGGCTTTCCAGTTCATGTATATATTTAGACAATAAACTGAATAGAGATAATAATACTGTGTCGTCAAAAGCATACCAAGGTTGAACCCTTTGTATCTAGCTTTTTTACTTGCAGTGTTGACACATAAATGAACTGAGGTGTGAGACACTGTTACCAGAAGAAGTGTCAGTTCAGTGTACACATAAAATGGGCGCTTAGCAGCTTGTGGTGGGTGAGGTAAAGGCAGGCAGCAGATAGATGAGACACACAGAGAGTTGTGTCATCTACTTCCCTGTCTGCCCGAGGTGTGACTGACTCTTTTCCTGTGAACAGGAAGCACCAGCTGTTCCTGGAAGAGATCGCTACGTCAGTTTTACCACACAGAACTGTCTGTCTGTGTCTTTGTGTGTGTGTGTGTGTGTGTGTGAGACCAGCTCAGTTGGCTTTATATGTCTAAATATGGTGTTCAAGATTAGACTATGTGAACAAATGAATTAAAACTCTTTTTTATACTTATAAAACTAACTATACCACACTAGTTAAGGTAGAATTTGTATATTTAGATCATTTTCTTTATTTTATGTTTGTGTAAACCTGACATTAGAGATAAAAGAAATATCAAAAGAAAAAAATGTTGTTTTTTACATTAATTTAAAACAAATTGATTGATAAGCGTGTATTTTAAACAGTTTATAATTTGTCGTTTTTATTAATAATAATAATAATAATAATAATAATAATAACAACTTTGATTTATATAGCACCTTTCAGGGTACCCAAGGCTGTTTTTAACACTGTTACCTATATTCCAAATAAACCAAAACTCAGAGTGAAATCAAAACTGTCCCACCCACACTGGAAATAAGCACACTATGCTATAAATGACATAATAGAAATTGCATTCTAAAAACAAAACTATAATATCAACTGTGATTGCCCACAAACTGAACACAAACTGCCTGCTCTTGTTGCATAGCACCATGTGCATCACATACTATAATAATCCATTTCTAAAGTGTGAGGGTAAACATAAGTCAAGCTGACTCTTAACTTTGTTTCACTAAAGAATGGAGATAAATTATTAATTGGTGTTTTGTTGTTCCTCCTGTTGTGTTGATAGACTCAGGCAATTCTCATTAAAATGACATTACCTAAATTTTAAAAAAAATATGGCGGTTCAAGTCTGGGCATTGTTGCACAACTGGGGAATGTTTGCAGGGTTGCATGCATTTATTGGTATTGGCGTATGACTTTGTTGGGAGGATGCAGGATGAGTCAGAGGAAGTGTGTGTGTGTGTGTGTGTGTGTGTATATATGATTGATTATCCTCTTCATTGTTTATTCCTATCAAAACAAAGCCACAGGAAATCTGTGAGTTTTGCCAACATTTGCTAACAGCGTTATTTTTTTCTTTCAGTCACTCTTTTTCCATCTCTCTTTGTACCTCTTGTTCTTTTCGGGCTCATTCCTAGAAAATAGCTTGCTGAGAATATTAGTGATTAACAATGAGAGGGGTTAATATCTAATTTTTTTTTATCCTTTTTTTTCTCTTGTCCTTCTCTCAACAGTTGTGGCTGCAGCTCTGTCTTTCTGAAGACATTTGTGGCATGAAACCAGATTGCTTACATCTGTCCTTCATCACCTCCTTCATCCCTCACCACCACTCTCCTGTTAGGAACTCTCACCTCAGCTCCACCGCATTGATGAGGTAACGTCAAGCTCTACTCCACCTGCACAAACACCACCCTACCCCCTCCACCTCTCAACCCTTCCATTGCAGCCATGGGACAGAAGATCTCTGGTGGCATAAAATCGGTAGATGGTCGCGGGGAAAGCGGTGGCTCCCCATCCTATCGGCCCTTGGCTCACCGGCGCCAGCACCCAGAACTGAGGGATCCGGATTTCAATAAACCTCCCAGGCTGGATCTCCTGTTGGACATGCCATGTGCTGGACTGGAGACCCAGCTTCGTCATACGTGGAATCCTGATGACCGCTCGCTCAACATCTTCATCAAAGAGGAGGATAGACTGACATTTCACCGCCACCCAGTCGCTCAGAGCACAGACTGTATCCGGGGACGGGTGGGATACACACGGGGTCTTCATGTGTGGAAAATCCACTGGCCCTCCCGGCAGCGTGGCACCCACGCCGTCGTTGGGGTGGCAACCGCAGAAGCTCCTTTACATTCTGTTGGGTACACAGCGTTAGTGGGGTCGGACTGTGAATCCTGGGGCTGGGATCTGGGACGCAACAGGCTCTACCATGACAGTAAGAACAGGGCCCACAGCTCGCTGCCCTCTTACCCTTCCTTCCTGGAGCCGGAGGAATCGTTTACCCTGCCGGACTCTCTGCTAGTGATTCTGGACATGGATGAAGGGACACTGAGCTTCATGGTGGACGGACAGTATCTAGGAGTGGCATTTAGAGGACTGAAAGGCAAGAAGCTGTATCCCATCGTCAGTGCCGTGTGGGGACATTGTGAGATATCCATGAAGTACATCAACGGCTTGGATCGTAAGTATCACACGCTACACTAACAATACTTTATGAGTGGTTGAGTATGGAGAGTAACCAATGCTGTCTTTGAGTCTTTAAATACATGGTGAGGAAAAGCCAAGATTTTCTTCTAAATTGAATGTATCTGCTTCCAACAAGAGCCATAGTTGGATCGCTGTCAATACAAGAATAGGAAACCAACGGTGGTAGCCTCGTCGAATTGTGACATGTCACCGCTTGTCCTGGGTTGTGGTTAAGACTTTTAATCTTTTATATAACTGTAAATTCAAAGATTGTACAGGGCGCAAAAACTGTGAAAGTTAATTTGGCAACAGTAGCTAGCCAGAAAATCTTCATGTTCTGCAATATTCCAGGGCAGCACCAGTTTCCCTCAAGAAAAGGGTGATGTGGTAGTTTCACTGCTCATCATGTGTCAGTTTTCTACAGAAATCTTTTCAAGCCTTTTCTACAGAAATCTTTTCTAGCTTTTGCTTTCTTTGAAGCTAAACCACAAAGCTTGCAAAAAAATAATTGTAATTGTGAATTTGGATTTTCAACTAAATTAGGCATTAAAGGACAAACAGGGGAATTTGTTTTCTACCATTTCTTACTTTTAAGTATTGATGGATGGTTGCAGACATGTTTTTGATAAGATAATTGTTACCTTATGGCTGTCTTATGCTTTGAGTTAAGTGCATTAGTTTTACAGGAACTGACCTACTGGATGTGAAGTCGTCTCTGTTGGAGCACTAATAGACAAATTCCTCATACGTTGTCTTACCTGCAGGTATCAACACCATGTCACTTGCTATTTTGGCTGTTTCAGTGGTTGTTTTTGGGGTCACTATCATGGCTAGAAGGGTTTAGTCTGCACTAAATAGTTCCTTATTGTTGAAGCAGCAGAAAATGTATCAAGAGGTTGTTGTGTCTGTGTGTTTTTCACTGGTATTATTAGAGGGAGATGTGTTCAGAAGAAGCAGTTTGGATGTTATTGCTTTGGGTTGGCATTCAAATATGGCATGTTTTGTTCTTAGGAAACACTGCGTTCTGTTCGACTCCCACTGTCTGTCCACATGTGTGTGCTATTAGAGAAGAGACAGGCTTTCCCTCCCATCGCAGTCTAAACAGAGTGACTCTTTGAACAGCTTGTTAAAAGAGCTCTTAGACACACATCATGGACACCCGCACACATGGACACACACCTTCCAGGAAGGGAAAGTGTGTTATGAAAACATGGTTATGATCTGACTCGGGCTGTCTCCCTCCCCCTTTGTTTGCAGAACCCCAATGGGTCTTATTTGATAACACAAGAGTGTGTTTTTGTCTGTTCGCGGGCAGAAAGCTGAATGGAAACCCATATATCTCTGTTGTTTGTTACATCTGATTTTTCTTTGCCCAAATTCCTCAAAATTTTCTTGGAAGTTCTCTGCTCTCAAGGGTCATCCAGACATCAAGAGACTGTGTTGTTCTACCCTTAAAAAGATGTCACATAAAACTGCAACCAGCCAGATAGAATATGAATCACAAACACAAAACCCTTTTCAGACTTGAATCTTAGCCTCTGGTTTAAGTCCTGCCTGACTGTTTGTGTGATGTCTCCTCCACTCGGGCCTAGTTCAAAGTACACATTTTGGCTGTTGAAAGCACCTCACCTCGGCCATTTTCCATTTATGGAGCCATCTGCTGGATTTCACGGCGAGTCCATGTGATTGGCCATCTTGGAGAATATGGAAAATATTCAGTCTGTTCAAAGCACTCGCCTCTACAAGCATATAAACGTCATGCTGTGAAATGAGGTTTGACTGTTGAAAATGTGCACTGCTTAATGCAGGGAGGAGAGTGAAGGTTGAAAGGCTCGTCCTGATAGGTGTATCTTAAGGAATGGGAACAGACAGAGTAGGTGGAGAAAAAGGAGCCAAGCAGGAGAAATGAGAGTGAGAGGCAGCAAGAAAATCAAAAATATACATTTCTGATTAGAGTGCATATAGGAATTGACCGATATGTTTTGTCAGATATGATACTTATTATTAGTAATCAAGGAAACTGATTACCGATATTTGGAAGTGATATACATGTACAGTGAAAACAAAAATTGTGTCAAATTTTAAAATAACCAGTGATGGAATGTATAGTAATTAAGTGGCCTACAATTAACTTGAGTATGGAAAAATGCTGAATATTGGATCCAGTAATCGGCCAAATAATCAGTCTATACTTAATAAAAAACAATGAAACAGCAAACGTCCAGTGACAATGGAAAAAAGCACTGTGAAATTTATCAGCATGTCTTCACAGAATATTTTTCTTGTACGTTGGTGACATAGTCTACTGTTGCTGGTAACTCCTAGCATGCTAGCAAGCTAACACGCTAGTGCTCGACTGCCACAACAGCCCCCCAAGATTCTTTCTATTTTTTTCTGAACTGGGCTGATAACTCTCCCTGGAAATTTTGTTCTTGGCATTCTTCTTTTGTGGAGCAGTTTATACTCTGAACAAGGACGGTTAAATAAAAGTGGATAGTGAAACAGAGCTAATACGCTTAGATGCCGTCCTCCGTTTTGGAATCTCCAGGTCTCTGTTCCCCTAAAAGCTCAGCACTGCCCAGATGGCTCGCTGTTGGTGAACAATTAAAATTCAAAAAGTCAACCAAACAAGAAACTTGTAAACAAATTTAATCAAGCCCCCCGAGCATTTTAAACACCGGTGTGACCAGGCCTAAAAACCGTTGTCTCCTGTTAGAAAGTCTAAAAAGGTACTAAATTATTCAACTATGCATTCCAAAACTCATAAACAAAATAAATGAAATCGTATGTCTGTGTGTGCAGACAGACAAGACAAAGACTTACTTGAGAGACAGGCCTCAGGTAGGGGAAATCCACTTGGACCACCAAATATGAAAGCATGCTTTTGGTTTCTTATTCCACTCACATAACCACATTTTTGGCTGAATGGTCTTTTTGGTTTATTAGTGCTGCAGTCATTGCTCTGAATCTGAAACGAAGACTGTGATGACAGTAATATCTCAAGATTTCAGCCAGAGGTGAAGTAAATCCCCTTGGGGGTGCAGAGGGGATACACAGGGCATGATTACAATTGCATAGTGGCTTCATGCAATATCAGTTTTGAATTGAATTGGCAAATCTGCCCCACGGATGATTCTGATAGTAAGAATGAAGTCATAGTTGCTGTTTGCCTGTGAGTGTAGGAGTGTGTTTGAATAGCAAAGCAGCTGTATATGGTTAGAAAACACATTGTATTATATACCGTAGCTGTCTTTTGCTGCTTTCTGGTAATTGCTTCATGCATGATTTGTGACATATGTCTGTGTATGTGCACATTTAAACCTCAGTAAGTGTAATGTATAAATCTATTCTGTCATGAAAAATCCTCTTGGTAGTTCGTTAATGACTTAATCTGGGGCTTCCCATGAGAAGTGACTATTGGAATGTTTGTGAATTATTGTTGTGAGGGGAAACAACACTACTGCTGGGTATTAAAAAGAGATTTACAGACGACGTGTCTCCTTGCCACAAACCGTTGTTTTTCTCATCACTCCGGCTCAGGCCCCGCTGCACCACGAACACTTGATCATCATGTTGCTCCACCTTCAGATCATTGCTCCCACTCCTGCAATAACACAGCACATAAGAAGAAAGACATATATAACCAACAGGACTCCAGGCTCATGATAGTTTTGGAAAATCACACAATCAGCAATCAGGTTCCGATAAGCATGTGTAATAAGCGCTAATGCAAAGAAAGGACCTTTTAAACTACATTATCCTCTACATTTTATGTAAATAATTCATCCGTCCAGCTTTCAGACTACAAAGAATTTCTCCTCTTCCATGAAGAAGTGAACAGATCCCTGTTTGCAAGGTAGTGTGTATTCCATTTAATTGTCACTATATTACACACAGCTCTGTATTCTCTTGTGTCCTGTCTCTATAATTGTACCAATTAGCAGCTCTTTGATTCACTACAATAAGAGCTGTCTTAGCTTCAGACCTGATATGTGCCACCTCCTCTGTTTCTCTTTTCCTTCCTCTCTAATCTTTGTAGTAAAGCACACATGAAAAATCTGGCAGCTTATGTTGCACTTTTTTAGTGGACATGCTTTGATGGTCGAAGGATTACATTGCAGCCATTGCAGTTGGTGTCGCGGCTGCCGCCTGAGGTTATTTACTGGACCAGTTTCAAAACATTCTGTACACATAAGTAATTTACACACCAAAATCCAGGGCCCAGGTTTAAAAATACTGTGAAATCCTGTTTGACGTCAACAGAAGGGTTACATAGTCTCTTTTGACAGTAAAGGTTCTCCTTTTGGAACAGCTGCGATATGATTCACCAGCACAAACCTTAAAACAGTTTAGCTGACCTGATGACAGGACCAATCATTACTGTGAGGGAAGCAAAGAGAGGAGAAAACGGTGTGGAACAGGGAACTTTAAAAATAGGGAAAGATAAGAAAAAATGATGGAGACGGAAGAAAAACAGGTAGTTAAATCAGTGAGAAGTAAAACCAGGATAAAATCTAAAAGTAGCAAGGACCATACTCAGGTTTTATCAGGGGAGAGATGGAGACAGCATACAAAGGCAGTGAGAGGGAGGTGTGAACAATAAGGACTGAAAGCGGAGAGCTCGCAGAGCAGTGCAGTTGTGTGGGATGATGTGAAAAAGGCAACGTGACACTGACACTGACACTCAGCTGATCCTGAGCAGACTTATGATGGAAAAGAGAAGTTACAAAACTGCATTGCAACACACCCACATCTCTGCAACCACACCTTGTCTGCTTTAACGGCACTGCGTGAGAAATGACAAACACACATAAAGCTGCTGGTGGCGGAAAGGCGGCATTTGCAGCATGCTTGCACAAATACTAACACTGGGTTTTCGCTGGCTGGGATTAATTCGTAGTTAAAATCACAATATCAGGTTTATTTAGGCATCACGTTCCAGCAGATCTGTCAGTGAAAAGCGACCCAGTTTTTTTCTCCTGTAAGGCAGCCTGACACTCTGACCTCCCTCCCTCTTTCCTACTATTTAGTCTGCAACACATGAGCTTACAAACTCCAGGTCACACGTAAACCAGCTGCCACTGATGCTGCATGCACCAAAACTGAGATCCATTCATGACCAGCGAGTTAATATAAAGGTCATTGCATCCGGTGGAGGGTACCATGCTTCAGTTACATTAAGTAACCAAATCAAGTTCAGACCTTAAAATGTGTGTAACATTAACGGTATCATCCTATCAGGCTATTCTCTCTAAGAATGTATGGAACAATTGTCCAAAGACTCCACGGTGTAAAAGCTTGGTTTATTTGGTGTGTTCATTATTGGAAAAAAAATGGAGTTATCTGAAATTAAATAATCTGAAATTAGATATTTTTCTGTGTGTGCAGCCACTATTACAGTAAACCAGGTTCCCATTATTTATCTATTCAGTCATTCCTATAATGATTATTGTAGCCTGTCAGGAAACTGATGTTAAAGTCTCACTTCACCCAAATCACAAGAAAACATTTTCTCTGTTGCCTCTTGTGATATTAAATAAAATCAAAATTTCAAATCAAATTTTATTTGTATAGCGCCAATTCACAACAAAGTTATCTCATGACACTTAACATGTAGAGTAGGTCT
>JBBPCS010000393.1:8583999-8599656 GCA_037974645.1 Hollardia meadi | reverse complement strand
TGTGTGTGTGTGTGTGTGTGTGTGTGTGTGTGTGTGTGTGTGTGTGTGTGTGTGTGTGTGTGTCTGTGTGTGTGTGATAGAGAGTGAGATAAATGTAAAGAGTGCTCAGTATGTTATGGAGGAACTGTCCCACTCTAATTTTCCCTTCTGCTTTCTCTCTTTCACGTCTTCTCTCTCGTCTTCTTCTTCCTCCTCCTCTTCGTCTTCATCACTGTTGTCTGACTCAGCACTTGTCATTCCTCCCACCTGTTCCTCATCCTCTTTTTCTCCCTCCTTGTGTCCTTCTTCTTTTACCTCTTCATTAAGTGCCTGAGCTCCTTTTATGTTCTAGAAAACAAAACATGATTCAGTAAAGGTCACCACAGATCCCGTTTACAGAGGTAACAAATGCAACTGAGATATTTGTAAGATAAATCATCTTCTATCCTCCAGTCAGCCCTTTTAATCTCCACATAGATCTTTAGGCATACTGACATAATAAAACACCTCAAAATTTAAATGCAAACCTCCATGGGATTGACAGTGATGGTGAGTGAAGACTTGTCCCAGTCTTCCTCAGGGTCTTTGCCCCCATCCTCATCTTCTCTGGACTCCTCTTGATGTGTGGCGTGGATCCTGTACACGCCGATCACGACAATAACCACCAGGGCAGCGATACAAACTACAATAACTACTGTGGCTGCTGGCGGTGCTGCTCCTTGAGGAGAGGGAAATTATATTATATTATATACATCTGACAGTGTTGTTACAGAAACCTGGGAACTGTATTTACAACAGTGCTGTTGCACTCAGAAACGGAAAATTTCCAGAATTTCCTTCAGATACAGGGCTATATATTTCAGACTGTTGTAGTTCAAGTTTTGGCTTGGGATAAATATCTTTATGATATTCTCTTCTGTGTATGATTTATCTATAATCTTGGACTTGAAATTTAAAAAAAAAAAATCCTCTCTTTGTCTTATTTTTGCTGTTTTGACCATCATTCTTCATTTCATTCATTTTTGATGAAAACATTTTACTCTTTCAGTTGATTGTTGAGATCTGGGTGTGCAGTGACTCAGTTAGACAAAGCATTATGATGGAGTAATTTCCAGTTGAATTGTCTTGTCTAAACTGCTTACACGAAGCATAAATCAAAGGCAAACAAATCTAGATGTTAATTACATATATGTATTCTAGTGCGAAAGAGGATCTGAGTCCAACTACTGTACAGTAAAAACATTGATGTAGGTCTAAGTTGACCCTGTAGGAAAGAAATCCAATAAAGGTTTACATGTCTTCGTTTTAATCTCCAAAAAATGCTCTGACGCACAAACGTACAGTCCTGTTCATTACTGAACAATTGAAGAAATAATTTTTAAAAGTTTGTCTTTGGCACCAGGTGACAGAAAAGTTAGTATTATCTGTCTGGTACTGACAGCTGGTACAGAATAAATACATGATTAATAAGTTAAAACACCATTCTGCCCTATCTTTACAGCATCAAATATTCATGCCTTTCATTTACATTTGTGGCTTACCTGACATGTGTGAGTTGAAAGTGTGTATCATGAACGGGTGATGGACGGGTCTCATGTACTGAGGTTGGGCAGCCATATGATTGACATGTTCCACAGGTGCCGAGTGGTGAAGAACACTGACCTACAGAGGCAGAACACACACCATTATCTTCAGGAAAAAAGAAAGAAGAGAGAAGAAAGAGAAAAGAGGTCAAACCGACCTCTAAATTGAACTCATTGCTGGTGTAGCGTCCGTTGAGTTCGGAGCAGGTGAGTCTGAACCTTCTCTCAATCAGGGTGGCAGGTCGCCAGTTCCTGTAGCGCACCTGTCTCAGTGCCTGCTCATAGTGGGCCATGGAGTCCACGCCTTGTAACACACAGGAAACACGTTACACCACATTCTAAAATATGCCATGTAGCTATAACTATAATAACAGAAGTGTACTTAAGAGACCATTAAAGATGTCTCTGTATAAAAGGCAAACCATTTTTAGAGATAATCTCTCAGATTTTATGGAGCAAAGGTGGTGCATTTCATGATGTCTTTCTACACATCACCCCTCTTATTAACCCCACCTACCGTATATTGAAATTCCAGAGGTGGAGTTGGTGGCATCCAGGTGTTTTCCCAACAAAGCACTGTGATGAATCTCCAGACTCTCTTTCTCAGGATTCAGTTCTTCCCCAATTACCAGCACATCACAGTAGTCCAGGTTATGCATCACCTCCATCACACCTGGTCTTCGAGCTGTAGACAATTAACACCACGACAGAAAAATCTGTTAATTATGTCTTTACAGGGATTTAAAAAACAAAATTATTTGCAACACAACATTACACACAAGGCTGGTGTGACACAAGAACAGCCTAACAACACAGACAGCCTCTCCACTCACATCCACCAAAGCTGTCTCCCTTCATTACTGTGCTGGTGATGTGAAGCTCTTTGAAGGGTGCCACACCCAGTGGACCCCGCAGGTCACCGACAGGCCTGACGAGTCGATTAGATCCTGTAATGGTGATTCTTGGTTCACTGGGTGGCAGGACCATCACTACCGCCTTGATGTCCGGGATGGAGAGGCACATGTCCTCGCCAAAACACCTGACACGCACACACACACAGAAGAAGAAGAAGAAGAGAGGATACAGGATGGGACAGCACCAGTGTTAATGCTTCATTGCTGATTTGTCTTGATTTAACTGTATTGGAGTCGTGGTGGCTTTTCTATGTAATGGTCACAAATCATTACCATAAAATGCTTCTTATCAGAGTTGATTGACAACCACAAAACAACCTCCCACTGTCATTAGATTTGTTTTAAAATGTTGCTCAATCCTTGGTGGTGCCCACTTCCAACCAGTAAGAAGAACAAGAACAATTGTGTAAAAATAGTGTGATCATGTGTGACTTAGGACCAGAGCAGTAAATAGATATCTTTTCAGGGCCTTTAAGTTGCATTAAGTGAAGTGCATAACTTTTTTTATGTTTTCTTTTATCTTTTCTTTTCCAGAAAGGGATCATGTTTACCACTATAAGAGTTGTTTGAATGCCACAACAAGCTGCTCATAAATGCTCAAAATAGCAAGAATGAAACATTTCCTAATGTTCACTTCTACGCTCCATGCTATGATCAGAGAATCAGCTGCAAATGAGAAATAGTGCCCCAACCACTAGAAAATTATCCTGTAATTCATCTTCATCATTTTCAAGCTCTGTCCAAAATATGTTTTCAGTTATGGACTGAAAATACTCACTGTATTTTATGATGAGAATGCTACTTTATGGTTATTCACTATTGTATCCCCATTAATTCTGAAGAGTGTACAGAATGTATAGTGTTTATATTTGGTAAGATTTTTTGGTAAGTAGTTGCTCTTTTCTTTAAGGGCTAAATCCCAGCAAAAGAAAAGGTAACAGCTGCTAGCTTGTTTAGATTTATTCCATGAGCGACCAGGTTAGGCTTAGAGTAGCTTGTAGGCTGTTAGCTTGCAGGTTGTCGTTTCCTGTAGCAAGGAGGGTTATGTAAAACGTAACATGCAGAAAGCGGCAGAGGAGAATGCTGCCTAAAATAGAGGCCCAATGGAAGGCTTATAAAAACAGTCTGCACACAAAGAAGGATGTTAGCTGAAGACCAGCCTCTTTGAAATTCTAAATCAATTGAGCCTGTAAATACTAAAAGTGGCGGCCATCAGTAAACTACTCTTGCTCCTTGTCAGGACTTCTAACACGGCACCTTAAAGATGTGTAATGGGACTACATATCAGAATTTTTTGTCTTTGCCTCAGTCATACATACTGTATCTGCTGAGTGTAAAGGCGGATCTATCTGTCTTTATCTTGAGTGGAGCTGTGAAGTGTTGTTCAGTCAGACAGCCCCTATTGCTGCTCCTCGAGCTCGCTTCACTTTATCGACTAGCACACGTCTAAGCTGATTTGACCTGCCACCATTTCCTGTTCAACAAATGAACAGGTGCCAGATGGGTGTGGAGACGGGGGAGAGACATTAAGAATACGCTGCGAGACACACATGCAGCCTATGACTGAACACACGGACACAGAAATTGCATGAGGACGTATGAATATTTTACAAGTTAGGAGTCAGTCAATGTCACTGTCAATGTGATGCAGTTCAGTGAGCTGACAAGGACAGCTATAAGACCCGTAGAGGAAATCCAAATTGGTACCGGGATGCAACAGAACATTTACACTCAACATTAAGGAATTTATTTAAAATGTTAGAATATACAGTATACTACAGTATATACAGTACACATATATGGTTAAATCATGTGTTTCTGTTAATACAATGAGAGGAAAATAAGTCCAGTCATGCGAGCAAAAATGTTAATGGTTCAGTCAATTATTATTTATTATTAATTATTATTATTATTAGATTTTCATATTTCCTGTATGTAAACAGAGTTTTTTGGCTTGATGGTAGCATTAAAGCAAAATGTCAGCAGGCCAGCCAAAAAGATTAGTAATGATCATTTGAATATCTGTAACAAAGAAATCCAGCCATTTTCAAAATATGTTGATGTGGACTTTTGTGTTTTTGTAATTTGATTTTTTAAGAATTTGGTCAACAGTCAAGGTATTTTGCTTTGGACAAATGTTGGGCAGCTATTGAGCAAAGTGAAGCCAATTCAAACCAAATTACACCCAGAGATAGATACACAAAAGGCCACTCACAGAGAAAACATTAAAAAAATGAAAAAGGACATAAAAACAAGGAAAAATAGATGCTAGAACGATGGTCTTTCCATTCAACAGAAGGCTTAATGCCCTAAATGGCCAGCAGGTCTGTTTTAATAATTTTTAGACTATTGATTCAACCTTTGCCATGTCACTGGGAGTTCTGTGGCTTAAAGACAGAGACAGACAATCTGACAGAGCCCTCCTTTAATACTATAACCACCACCCCTCTGGCTGTTTGTAACTGATGTTACCCTCTACTGGGTATAAGTTGACCAACTTCTTATTTACGCACTATTACACATTAGTGTGCTAGTTATAGATCTCACCCACAAACAAAATACCTGCAAAATGTGCTGTCTTAGTGATCACTGCCAAGCTGTTTGTCCTAAGGTGATGTGGTAAACAGCAAAGAGACACTTCTGAGATGTGCTATAAGGCTATAAATGTATTCAGCGGAGGTGCTTTGTGACGGGGACTGAACCGTGCAGTGAACAACAGTCAAAGATGTGATGTGAAAATGCTTCCAGGTATAGGTGCACTTACTGTACTGTTGTGATGATGTGTAACCATCGGAGGCCTGGCGTGGGGAACTGGCGAGAGTTAATGTAGGAGACCTTGGTCATAGCCGTGTTGATGCTGTCCACATCCTCTCCTTCCACCACCAGAACAGACTGAGCAGGGTTAAAGTGGAACTGGACACACAAACAAACACTATTTGTCCTCAATGAAACAGAGATCCAGATTTAATGTCGAAGGACTCTAAGGTGTTATGGAGTAGCATTTTAGCAAATGATTCCTTTTGATGAGCTAAGTGACACATGGATCCTGAACAGTGTTTTACTTCTTTTATATATTACTGCTTGGGAGGTTAAGAGCTGCTATAGTACCAACCAAAAGCTGAGATTGTGCAGTCAGTGTGTGTGTGTGTGTGTGTGTGTGTTTGTTGTACATTGGGAACACTCCCCGCCTTTTCTCCACGCACCTTAATGTCCTTAGCGAGGCTTTCAAGGGAGTTAATATCAAGGCCTTCTTTGCAGGCCTGCAAACAGGAGATAACCTTCTGGGTTTCAATGCGGCCTGGTCGGATTGTCAGACCTGAGAGGCTGCCATGGAAATACTGTGTGAACCTCGGGGTCGCAACTTCCCCACCTAATGGGAGAGGAGAAAAGACAAGGGAGGAAAAGTGGAGAAATTAGATATGAGAGGGGTATTGAAAAGTGGAGCAAAAAAGCACCACTTTCATAATTAGGGCTACCAGGATTAGTCAATTAATTGATTAGTTGAGCAAAAGAAAATTAATTGCCAACTACTTTGATAATTGATTAATCATTTTATTCATTTTTCAAGCAAAAATGTTGAACATTTGCTGGTTCCAGCTTCTTAAATGTAAGGATTTGCTGCTTTTCTTTGTCATTTGATGAGTCTTTGCGTTTTGGACTGTTGGTTGGACAAAAGACGAATTTTGAAGACGTCACTTTGGGCTCTGGGGAATTGTGATGAGACTTTTTTTGACATTTTGTAGACTAAAGGATTAATCGATTAACTGTGAAAATCATCTGCAAATTAATCGAAAATGAAAATTACTGTTAGTGGCAGCCCTAGTCACAATGTCAGCCAATTTCTAGTTTTAGGTTTTCCTTGTCCCCTGCCATGTACCAACTCTCCTGTTGTTTCAAATTCTGCCACTCCGACCTGCCCTGCAGTAACCCGTGTTCCCACTATTCCCCATCACATGAACTCCCCTGTACTTCCTAATCGGCACAGTACCATACAGTATATACCAGCTCACTTTCGTTCATTACCCGCCAGATCATCTATTGTGCTTCTGCCTTAGTGGTCCAGCCCTTTTCTTTGCCTGTTAAGACCCCCTGCCTGCCTTTTAGACTCCTGCTCTCATCTTCTATTGGATTTTTTTTTTCATCTGTCCTGCCTGCCTGATTTTTTACTTTTGTACTTAACTTAAATGAACTTGAACTTTTTTATTTTAACGGCCTGGTCTCAGAGACATGCTTTGGGTTCAAACTTCTTTTCACTGAGTCATTACAGGGTAAAAGAGACAACAACATGTATTATGTATGTTCTGAGGGAAAAGCACACAAAGTTTGTAGAAAATAACATCTGTGAATAGAAAAACTTACAAGACCCAGTGGATAGCAAGCTATGAAGAATTTGGTGGTTATTTTCCCCCCAAGTTCCCAATGGAGGTAAGAAAAGAGGCATGCGAAACAACTCTTGACACTAGTTCAGCACAGTTTTTATATTATGGAGTTTTCATTAACATATTTTATGGTGGGAATGTTAAACTGCTTAGTACAGATGACAAAAACATAAAAAACAGATGAACAATGAACATCTATATACCTGCAACTTCTAACTAAAAATGTGTTTAATGCTTATTACATTGCTTTCTAAACTATTACTAAATAAAGCAGCCAACAATTGTGAAATATTGTTGAATAGAGACAAAAAGCTACATAACAGGTGAAATACACAAATGTAGAAGGATACAATTTTCAAACAAATATTACATGGTAAACTTGCAACTCCTGCCACAACTGTAAATGTTTTTACACTTTATGCGTTATGCAATGAATTTTGTGAATGAGTTTGACAGATGTAATGCGTGCTTGACCTGAAATGTTCTGCAACAGAGAGGGGAAAGAGTGAAAAATACACTTTCATGCTAAATAAATAGAACCTGTAGTTTAAGCATTGACACAGTCTGTGTGTGTTAGGTATCGCAGCACTGCACTATGTGGGGTCAGCTCCATCACAAATTCAAGCCCTGATATCTTGCGTATTAGAAAAAGTCTACTTTTTTCATACATAGCACCAGTTTTCCTGTAGAACTGACCAGATCTGACCCGTGGTGCAAGTTCACCACATCTTTTTTTTCTTTTTAATTTATAGGAAATAGGACAACCAATATACTGTAGTGTTGATTCAATTGTAATATTTCCTTTTCGTCATCAATAAGCATGCATTGTTTATTTGATTACAAGTTAATACAGTTAATCCAAATTCCCATTAGCATCATTGGCCCGACTCCTGATCTAACCATATTTCAACCTACTGCAGCAAAATTAAAATTCCTGCTGTCATACTGAATATATGCTCTTCAAAGTACCTGAATGTTTTGTTGTTTGAGATTACTAACCCACTTACTGGAACGTAGGCTGGATGTTCTCCTTGTACTGAACTATTCTGTACAGTGAGGCTCAGGGGATTGGAAGACAGTAACGGGGGATATTATTCTGAACAGCGACCACTAGCCAGCCAGCATAGGGCTGGAGGAAGCTGCTCTTTCAGCGCTGTCAATGTGCATCACACAGGAGTGTATACATGCAGAGCTGAGAGTCAAAGAGACACCAAACAACTGCCTTCAGCATGCTACGAATCAGGAGTATTATACTGCACATTTTATAAAACCTGTCTACACCACAATATAAGCATGTAGTATTACGCATTGAGTTACTTTGATTGAGATTATAGGTGTTTGTGTTGTCTTAGAGCCTCTTTATCCTTTTAATAAGAGCATCAGTCCACTTGTTTATCTCCTGGAGCTCTGAAGTGCAGAGGGTGGACACTGATGATGCTGATGAACAATGGTGCATATGTAAGATACAGTCCATTTCTTTAAGAACGATTAGGTCCAGCACCAAATGAACAAAAAACCCCAAAACAAAACAGCAGAAAAAGATTCTCAAGTATTTAATGAACGCACAGACATATACTAGTTTATTACTTGCACATGAGATTATGCAGCAGCGGCAGACTGTTACCTTCTACATGGACCTCCATTTTTAAATAAGACAAAGTTGATGATGTGTGTTTTTTACTATTCTTCATCTTTTGTCTTGTCCACGCATGAGGAACTGACATGGTAAACACTGTGTTTTTGTGATGGCAGTAGGTGTAGGTACGGGGCAGAGTGAGGAATTTTCCTTTTGAGCATCCATTAACCTCCCTTTCTCTCCAAATGTAGAAATATTCATCATTATTCTGCTGTTTAGTCTCCTTAATTTTCTCTCTGACAAATGCATTGTTGAAAGGTTTTCATCAAGGATGTCTTGACTAAGTGTGAAATGATTGCCCGTGTCTAGACATGCATATCTTTTAATAGACTCATAAAAGAGAGCAATTATTGAAAGGATAGAAGAAAAGGAAGAGGACACATTACATGTTACGCGGC
This sequence comes from Hollardia meadi, assembly GCA_037974645.1. Lineage (NCBI taxonomy): Eukaryota > Metazoa > Chordata > Actinopteri > Tetraodontiformes > Triacanthodidae > Hollardia > Hollardia meadi. The sequence goes on along the minus strand of JBBPCS010000393.1, from coordinate 8,590,767 downwards.
AGATCGTGCATACGCATTAACATAATGGAGTGTTCACAACTAAGATCTTAATAAATGACTGCTAATTTAGATTGAATAGCTTCTTATTTAATTAAAAGATTTTATTGTAATTTTTTTAATTTTTATTTGTCCCTTCCTTCGATTCTTAGGAAATTGAGCCCAGGAGCTTCACCTTTTTATCAGTGCGTTTTAAGTCACTGCATTTGTATATGAATATTTTCCGAGAGGTCCTTTTGTCCTCTTGCCAGGCCGTCATTGTAAATAAGAATTTGTTCTTAATTGGCCTGCCTGGTTAAATAAAGGTTAAATAAAATAAAATAAAAATATTTTAAAGGTTTGGGTTCTCTCTGAAAATGGGTCTCGAAAGGCTGTGCCTTGTCATACACAGGTGTAATATAATAATAATAATAATAATGATAAACTTTATTTATATAGCACCTTTAAAAACAAAGTTTGCTTTGACAGACAAAGCAAGAGCAGGATACTCAGGAAGACAACAGAAGTTAAAGAGTCAGGCCAAACATAAACAAGACAAGGTTAAAGAAAAATGAAGATAAAGTTAAAACAAGGAGACCAAAGATTTAAAATGCAAGACACACAGTATTAATACAAGCAATAAAAGGACAGCAGCGAATACAAGACTAAAGGCACTAAAAGACAACACATAAAAAGAGTAAGAGCAATAAAAGCAAGAATTAAAAGAAAAAAAATATAAAAAGAATAAAACAATAATAAAAAGAATAAAAAGAATGAATTAAATAAAAATGATTTAAAAGAGGACACTGAATCTGCGAGCCTCATCTTCTCAGGCAGGTTGTTCCAAAGTCGAGGGGTCCTGAAGGCAATCACCTTTAGCTTGAGAGATGGCTCATATGGGGTCAACATTTCTGTCGCGTAACTTGGAGCCAGACCACGAGAACCTTTAAAAGTGATCAATAACATCTTGCTGGTGTTAATAATGCCGTTCATGTTGTGCTCCTACTTTAGCTGCAAATGATTACAAACTTACTGATGGTAAATGTTGACGAATGTCTTCACTATCAATATAAAACAACCCACCAGCTCTTGATGCCTACACTGTGCTTTGGTGGTTGAGTATTTGTATATTGTACATTAAGGGCTGCTTTGAAATTGCACACCCACTTTCCTGTTGTACATGAAATGAGATGGCAAACACATTTTCCACCCAAACTGGGAAAAAAGCCTAACACTGCAGAAGACTGCTTAGAAACACCTAAAAAACCAAACCATTCTCTTGTTAACCTTGCACGGTGACAACACACGTCTTCCTTTTTGCTTTCAGGGCAGTCAACGTACAGTCGGAATGCCTTTCATCCACATGTCTCATCATTATGTTGTTGATTGTGGGGAAAAGGGGATGGAGAAATGAGAGGCTGAAAGGCAATCTTGCTCGCTAATGGCCTGCAAAGTTATCAGTTGCGGCTTAGTGAAGCTTAAAGCGGCTTCATTGGGATGTAATAGCTGACAAAGTTGTCCTCCATTCACTCTAGCTAATCCTTCCTTCAGGGCTTTCTCTCACAATCAGAGATTCATGGAAAGAGGCAGAAAGAGAGGGCTGTATGAGGCAAGGAAGAAAATGATGACGCCAAAAAAAAAAAAAAAAAATTCCAATCAGGCACAGGATGAAAAGAAATTTAAATGGCAACCAAAACGCCATCAGGATTGAAGCTTTGGATGATGCTTGCGAGTGTTATGAGCGTGATTCAGGCAAGCTGAAGAACAGATCGCTAGTCTCATTCTGCTCTCCCGTAAAGCACTTTTGTATAATTATTCAAGTCATAAACATGGCGGCAGGGTAGCTTTTATTCATTCCAATGTGATCACTACCCACTCTGCCTGCTGAAACTGACATGCAGAATTTCCTGTTTGATACCCACTCGACTAGAGCCTCTCCATTTCAAAAAAGAAATGTTCACAGCCGCAGGGCATAAATCTTAATCTCTTCATTTATTTTAACGTTAAGACTCCTGCTTTCTCTCTCTCTCTCTTTGTGCTTCACATGTGATTTTCTTTTGGCTGCTGATTGCCATCCTTGTCAGGTTCTTCTCTACACATAATAAGAAAAAAAGACCTCCTGGATCCACATTCTTCACATATATTTTATAATCTACATGTATCTGAGATTTTGTCATTGTAATCTGTATATTCTGTGCGACATCTGTTGCATGACTGTCCATCCTGGGACAGGGACCCGTCCTCTGTGGCTCTTCCTGCAGTTCCTTTAATTTTTTCCCAATTAAGAGGATTTTGTACGGGGATCATTTTTCCTTACTCAAATTAGGTGTCTAAGGACAGAGGGTGTCGTACACTGCACAAATTGTAAAGCCCCTTGAGAAATTGTGATTTTGACTTGACCTACAAGTTTTATTTATTATTAATTACTTGCCTGATTTGTTCTGTGTGTCAGTTCTGTTTCTGTGCCAAGTTATTATTTTCCATGTATGTTGTAAGACTAACAGATATAATGCTTTAATTTCTTTTCTATTTTTGTAGTATTACAAATGTAAGCTATTTAGGTATTATTAAATACAATTGTAACATACAAAAACATTGGCACTCACGGATAAATTGTATTCTTATCTATTGTGGGTAAAAGAAGATAAATTAGAAGACTATTTGAGAAGAAGACTTTTTGTATGTTTTGATCCTTGCTGCTGCCGTGCACCCGATACATTCTACTAGTTTTGAAGCAGTGGGGTCTCTTTTCATACATGTTAAATATAATTGTACTGTTTTATATATATATATATATATATATATTTTATTTTATTTTATTTTTTAACCAGGTGAGCTAGTGGGCCCCCTACTGTTTTATATTAAGCAAAATTGTTCCTGAGAAAGAAAAAAAAACAACTTAAAAACAAATACTGTAAATGGAAAACAAATTACACCCCTTTGAAAAAAGTAGATGTATTACCATGATGAGTGTATACTGTATCTACAGTACACATGGGTGACAAATTAAAGAAAAAACAACATAAAGTGTATTTGAAAGTCCTTCAAGACCCTGCTGATTCTCAAAGTTACTGGAACTCTTTATTTGGAACTTTTTCAAAAAATATTCCCTTATTTGCAATTTTTAAATCTGTTTTTTCTCTTTTTATTTATTTAAAAAAAATCCATTTGATTATTTGGATTCACAACAAGCATTTACAATACTAAAGCAGTGGTAACTATAAATATGCAGTTATAGACCAATTAGATAGCAGAAGCTGAAGTGATAAAGAAGATATTTCCCCTGTGCTGATATGGTTTCTTTTTGTAGAAATGGGCCTCTGAATAACTGATTTCTTCATTTTATGTGGAACAAATAAAAACCATAACCTTAAGCCGAAAAACAACAACTGTTAACAACTGTATTAAACAAATGTCAGATTATAGTATCGCTGTAAACAATCCTGAAAACACAATGTAATAGCAGATGTGTCCCATTCCTGTCTGATTTCAGCTTCTTTAATGCAATGGACAAATTGCTTTTATTTTATATAAAAGGCACAGTACAGCTCAAAAACAAATGCCACCATTTGATGCACCGTACCAGATCACAGTGACACCATACCTTCAAGCTAATTTGCATCTGTGCTTTAAAGCTACTGCATATTTTTAGATAGATGTACTGACCTTGCCAGCAGGCACCCACAGTGAGCTGTGTGTCAATCTTTGAGGTGTGGATTGGCCAGTCATCCGTCACCAGGTAAGGTTCATAGGTCACACCATCCACAAATAGTGTCACTGCAGGAAACTCCACATTGATCACATAATAGTGCCACTCCTTGTCACAAATCTGTAACGGGGAGAGAGAGGTTATTAAGCAGCAGTATTTTATGTTATGTGTCCACTTACTATGCATTCAACAAAGAAAATATTTTTGGTTTGCACATACACGAAAATGGGGCAGCTTTAAAAATACATTACTCTGGTAACTGCGTCTCATTTTTGAGGGTCTTATTTAGGTTAGAAGCATTTTTTCCATGGAGAATTATGTTTACAGGGATGCCGTTATGAAGATGATGTTTATTCCAATCGCGCAGCTGAGACCGAAGGCACATCCTTGAACGTTCCCCCCGTTTTCTCCCATCAGTGAGAGCAACGCAACAAATTCCTCCCCTTATCCCTGGATCATTTGCTCCCTGTCGTCAGAGAGCTAATGAGGTTTCCGTCTAATGAGCTGTTCATTAACGGTATAGGATGAGTGACAAACACGGCTGTGGAAGACCTGAATTTCTTTGATTATTTGAGAACTTGTAAGGACATATCCTGTTGTCTCTCTACCTATAATAAACACAGCCACACATTTCCCCTGCCTGGGCCACAACAACATACTAATATATTTGCTTAAATGGTTTTAGAGCTACAGCTAACGTTTTTTTTTCCCTCATTATCTAACTCCCCAGAGCCCAAGATGACACATTATTCATTTTCATTTTACTATGATGCATGACAAAAAAGCAGCACATTTAGTTGACATGAATGCTGTTTACAAGTCAGTAAATAGCTATATAAACTGGTAATTACTGTAACTTCAAAATGACTTGAATGAAGCCCTGTGATTAACAGGTGACCTGCTAAAGATGTACCTTGCTTGGCTCCAGTCCGCTGACACCCCAAACAGGATTATCAGGTATAGAAAACGGATGAACATAAGATAGAAACTCCAAGCACCCAGGGTAGACTGCAAAGATTCATGCCATATTATGTTATGTGCTGTGAAATGGCTAAACAGGACTGAGTGCACTGCATGAGGTCCTGAAAGCGACAACACATCTGTGCCATAGTGCCTGTTATCCGAATAATACGGAGACCTGCTCTCAATTTAAAGCATTTAAACTGCAAGTGTACTTCCTTCTAAGTTGTCTTTGGCTAGTCCACAAGTTATTGTTCCTCCTTTTATGGCCACAGCATCTGTTTTTCTGTAATCAGTCTGGTGAAGGATCCGTTTGGGTTAACAGCAAACGATTTCTTTCCACTGCAGAAGAGAATATCTCCAATTTGAGATGCACAAGCACAGCAGGGAAGGATGCAACATTCAAATAGATGTACATTTTTAGATCCTGTTTTTCTTACAGGATATCCCAGACACCCCTCCAACACAATATCACATCTCTCAGCAGATACCTGGATAACTAGTTAGTATGCTTTTCTATTGATTTCTTATACGACCAAAAGTAGAACCTCACGATTGAAGGCCAGACAGGACCGTCTGGCTGTAGCCACAATACTTCGGTGCTCAGCAAAACTACCACTTGATGTGATACCAATTAATTGTAAAAATCACAATCTTTTGCTCTAGTTTGGGGTCAACTTAAGAGATATAGTTTGTATATTAGGAAAAGAATAAATTTTTAAAAATCTGTAAAGAAAGTTAAAGTATAACATGCTGTTTTTAGATTCTTGTCATGTACAAAGATTGAGATATCACATGATTCCAAGCCTGTATGTATACTGGACTAGACGGGCAGAATGAACTGCCACTTTAATTTAGCTGCTGGCTGGCTGACGGCCTGTGGAGGGAAATGAAAATGACAGACACTGAAAAAGTAAAATTACAAGGGGCATCTGATCTTCTTGTTGGTTAGTCATACATCTCTTGGTGAAGTGTAATGGTTTTCCTGCCATCTTTGGTTACAATAATGCTGCTAGAGCTAAAACAAAAAACGATAAAAATTAAACATGATTAAGAGTTTATGCTAGCAGCACTGTGAGGCTCTACTTAAATGCTAATACCAACATGCTTAAATGACAATGCATGTTTAGCAGATAAAATGCTTACCACCATTTTAGTTTATTGTGCTACCATGCTAATTTTTGCTGATTAGCTTTTAACACAAAGTACAGCTGAGGATAAAGGGAATGTAATTAATTATGCAGGTATTTGGCCATAAACTGGTTGGATATTAAGACCAAGAAGGGTTGTTTAAAGAGTGACACACTTTTTTGTGTTGCATCTAGGAGACCCTTTTAAATAGACTCATGATACATCCATGCAGGTGCTTTGAATTATTAAACCTGATTAGACCTCTTCTTAGGTCTCTTTTGTTGGGCTAACACAAGTTACTAATAACAATACCAGGACCCTAAGACAGAAACAGCTAAACTGAATTCACCCATCATTAATTCTATTATTTTCACCTGTGAATAAAATGCCATTTCCTTAGATCTATCCCCCAGGAAGAGTGCCAGGCTTTGAAGCCAATTTGGCATAGTGGCCATGTAATCACATCATCACAAGATACACAGGGGCCCAAAAGGATTTTTTCCCATAAGCCTACATTGTGTGGAACTCCCTGCCTGGGGATCTCAGGCAGGCAAACTCAGTGTCCTCTTTTAAATCTCTTCTTAAAACTCACTTTAATTGTATGGCTTTCTCTTAACTGATGGTATTTATCATTAATATTTTAACTTTTTATTTAGTTACAGACCTTATTTGGTTTTATTACATGTTTTTATTGTAATGTAGGTACTTTGTAACTCTTTTTTGTGCTATATAAAAAAATTAGTATTATTATTGTGAAAGAAGCGGCTGTAAAATGGTGGATACATTTTTGGCTGGACCGCAGAAGGCCAGCCCTAAGGGTTGCTCTGTGGCTGACTGACTGAGTGAGTAAGTGATGAAGTGTTGATGAAGATGAAGAGTTGAATATTTTCAACTGGTGCTTTCACCTGCCGCTTGATACACTGTTGCCTGCCACAATGTATTAAGTGCAAGTTATTTGGAGGTCTCGTTTTGGTGCTTTTTAACACGTTTAA
>JBBPCS010000393.1:8499655-8583899 GCA_037974645.1 Hollardia meadi | reverse complement strand
TGTGTGTGTGTGTGTGTGTGTGTGTGTGTGTGTGTGTCTGTGTGTGTGTGTGTGTGTGTGTGTGTGTGTGTGTGTGTTCAGTCAGCACAGGATTTAGACAGTGGGTTAGCTGCAGCTGGCCCAAAAGAGAGATTACCAAATTAATTGAGTCATTTAAGCTAGACAAAAGATGTGACAGTCCTATTGTGCTGCATTTAATTGTTCCGGTTGGCTCATTTTAAGCTCAGGTGATTTTGCTTTTGTGCAATGCATATTATCTACTACACTGCGTTCTCCATTCAGCCACATTCACAGGCTGAGAGTGTTTTAATAGATGTGTCATTTTCCTCCATTATCTGATTGTTGATGGCTCTGCAGCATGATTATAACCCTGATTCCAACATTAAAACAGCTTCATCTTGCACACCAGACCAAATCTGCCACACATGGAATTCCATATAAGTGCGCCTGTGTCAATTAATAATGGAAGTGTGTTCATCCTAATCCCACACAGGCAGAATAAGCATTCTCCAACATAAAGCACACAAGTGAACCCAACATTACGTATACATGCCGCGTGTTCCCAGCATATGTGGGGAAAGCATGGTGAGGATCGAGGGGTTACGTGGTGTTGACAGAGGGAGGGAAGTGGGAGGTGCATACATTTTCTATTTAAAAAAATGAAACTCGGGCAGATAATCGGATTAAAGTGCGTTTTGGTTCAAATTGAGGCTTTATGACGGCACTTTCTGCACACGGTCACAATCAGCCGTCCACAACGGACCTCATTAACTGGAAGTAAGGAAACCGGCAGAGAAACAGCCAACATGCCAGCTGATCTGAACGGATATTGGAAAATGATTTCCAATGATAACTTCGAGGAGTACCTGAAGGCCCTGGGTGAGTAGCAGCGGATAGTGCATGACAGGCCTGGTTAAAACATGGCTGCAAATGTTATCATTAGATCACATATATCTGTCTGTGCTCTTAATATCCAAGTTCACTTTATCAGCATTTAAACAAACTCAAACTCAAAATTTCAACCATCTAGTATTTAGTTTCATATCTCACATTGTATCCATACAATAGTGAGAGATATGCAAATTTGTCTAACAATCTTTTTTAATGTCTACACACATAGCCTATTTCTCTTAAACTGTATAAATGCACCAAAGTGCCCTGCTTCTCACGGTCCTTCTCTCATGTTTCTTATTTATTTCCCACTTTCCTTGTTGACCTGTTGCAGATGTGAATGTTGCCATCAGGAAAATCGCTACCTTGTTGAAGCCCGACAAGGACATCGTTCACGACGGGGACCACATAATCATCAAAACCCTCAGCACCTTCAAAAACTACAACATGGACTTCTATGTGGGCAAAGAGTTTGAGGAGGATCTGTCTGGAGTGGATGACAGAAAATGCATGGTGAGTATTTGGAGCAATGTGTTCAAAGGGGATTTAATGCATGTTACCGAATGTAGTTTTGAGAAACTTGTTAAACCACTATAGTTAAAATACTTTACTGCATCTCCCATCGGTGTAGCTGGAAAAAGTGACTTTTCTTGGTGGCATTCCTCCAGATTATAATGAGCATATGGTGTGGGGATGAGATTTGACCACTTTTTTTTTTTTTTTTTTACGAAACTTGCCTCAAACTTTTCACACTCCTGTCAATTAATTGATGTAATGAATGAATATGAAATACTGCAGAAACAAAAAACTGCAGTCAAGAGTCGCATTTATTTGATCAGATTGTGTTCCTGAATACTAAATAGGATCAAAGATTATCTGGTCCCCCTTGAAAAACCTTTTTTGTATGCTGATTATAGATAAGCTATAAGCTGTTTGCGGGGTGACTGAGAGAAGGGCCACGTGTGCAGATTACATTAGAATAATTGTTTTTAAGAGGTGGTGGAGGGAGCCTGAGCCTGAGTACACTCACCATATACATGTTTAAATCTATGGGTTCACGAGAGGAAACTTGCATCCACATTGTTAAAGTTGAATAAATCTGTGCGTTATAATCACACGTTCTCCCCCGACCTGCAGACCACTATCACCTGGGAGGGAGACAAGCTGGTGTGTGTGCAGAAGGGAGAGATTGAAGGAAGAGGCTGGACCCACTGGGTGGACGGAGATGAGCTTCATCTGGTGAGAAAACATCAGCTTCTGCCATGAATATTAATGTGTGCAATTTGGACACTTTAATACAAACTCCAAATGCCTCTCAGCACTGTATGTGCAGTGAATATATTTATGTGTGACTCACGAATCAGCCCAATAGCTCCGGGAGGAGTAACATAACATGTACGCTGTGTGAGGTGCATGCACACTGGCAAAACACTTTATCAAAGAGTGAAAGACATTTTTTTCCCAAACAAATCATACTATTTCTGCATAAAGAACTATTTTTAGACATACTGTTTAAAGGGGAAAAAAGATTTATATATAAGTGTTTCCTCCAAATCACACAGAAAGATTGATACATGATGAATTAGGAATTTACTTTTGTATATATTTTAAAATGAAAAGCCATTCAGACACTGCTACTCATTCATTTTGTCCTCCAGTGATCCAGCACGTCATCAGCTTCTGCTACTTTATTATGTCAACTTTTCCAATCTAATGTCTGTTAGGTGGACTTCATTAACTTAAAAAAAAAAAATCTCCTCTGTGACATTCATAGTGTGGCCAAGTGTGGCATGTAAAGAAATAAGTAGCATCTGAAAAGACTTTAAAGTAATGACTAGCGCATTACCATTTCCATTAGCTCAGCATTATCAGATTTCCCTCTCTATAATTACTGCTATCAAAGCTAAGCAAAAAGAATCTGCCAAATTAGTTGGCTTAAATGACGCCAACAGATGTTTTCAATCAGCAGCCATGAAATGAGTTATTAGGTGGAAGCTCCCAAGAGCTGGAAAGGATTTAAATGTAGAGCAACACTGGCCTCTGGTGGCCAAAAATACTTTGCTGTCCTTGAGGTTGTTCCAGGTCGTCCCCAGCAAAAAGGGGAATAATTTATTTTCACAATAATCTCTTCCATTAGTAACACAATGACAGAACGTATGACTATTTGGTTTCATACACGTTCTGTAATAAAACATCTTAATGCAAAATTCTGATTAAAAAAATGTATCAAATCCGTGGTCTAATTTGTGTCCATTTAGGGGTCCTTGACATGAAAAAGTTTGGGAGCCACTGTACTAGAAAACAAGTGTCCTTTAGAATATCCTTAATCATTAGAAATCCTGCACATTCAATGCCTCATTGCATCCTTTATGATGAACTGGTTGCACTAGCAGACATTTTGACATGTCATAGCAGGAAACTCACTGGTGTATTGATGATTGCTGCATTCCACTTAGAGAAGGTCCTGCTATTGTGCGTGCCGGTTCACTGTTACTGGGACACTTAATGGAAGTAAGCCGTCGTTACTGTTATGAAGCTCACCTTTGCTTTTCCTGCTGTGACAAGTCAAAATGTCTGCTGTGCAACCTTAGCCTCTCCCACCCACAGTTAATGACCGCAATGTTTTTCCTGTGATTGTACGATTTAGTGAAGAAAGTAAGGCTTCTAACAATCAAAAGTACCTTCTAAATCTGTTTAGGTGGATCTAAAAAACATTCAATTATCTTTTGTCCTCTGCAGGAGCTGAGAGCTGCAGGAGTTGTTTGCAAGCAGGTCTTCAAGAAGACCTAAACTGGCTCTTATTGAACGCGACAGTGCCCCCTGCTGATGGCTCACAGACACACACCAGACACATCCCCTGCCTCTGACGTACCATCTCACTTCTCCTGGGTGTATTTATACAATGCCACATACAATCTTTCATGTAATTTTCTGTTACAGATACTATTTTTTGCCAACCGTCACATTGTTTTTGCCTTACTCTCCCAAAGCCAATTCATATGGCCACAGTGAGGGGCAAGTCAGCATGTGTACCATGTAACACTACAGAATGCAATACTGTATATCTGTCTCAGGGTGGGTGCTCTTTTGATTAGCAAGTTTAGTTGTGTTGGACGCATGCATACTGCTTCTGTAGGTGTAGCATCCGAATCTGATGGGGGAGCCAGGTTGAAAACGCAGTGCACTGAAATGACCAGTGGGAAAGTAATGGACACAGTGAAGAGAAGAGAGCAGTGAATGAAAAGGGTTAATCCCATTTTAGTTCTCTGAATGGTTTCTGTGGATGGAAAAAAAGATGAAAACCTGAGTGTGTTGGATGGCTCTAAACTCCTTTGCTACTGATGTTTAGTGGATATCAAATATGATGTGTGTATTTATCCCTCCCAATTCCTTTGGGACTGCGCTATTGATAGCAAAATGAATCAATAAAAGTAAACAGTATCAATAACGTTGTTTGTCTTTTTTTGAGAGGTTCAACCTGCCATTTTGAACTTTTGATTGTTAATCAGACTTTTTGGAAAAGAAAATGCTTTGTCTTGGCAGTGAAGTCACACAACAGACAAAATTGACCTTGAAATGATTGAAATGGCATTCAGGCAAACAGATCAGGTGTTAGAAGCTTCTTTAATTTGAAAATGCCTTTCCAGACATGTACGAGGAATCTGAGGGTCTCTGCTTGAGAATTGGTGTGAGCGAAGTGAAGCCTGTGGACGACTCGAGGCATGCTGTGCTCTTAATCAGCTCATCCGTCAGCTTACTTTGTGCTGCACCATTACCAATTGGGCAGTCTATGTAAGCTGTCCAACTCATTTGCTCATTCTTTGCTTGCTGCTGCAGCTCGCCCTGCTGTTCTGCCTCCTGCTGCTTCTTGTGCATTCACACCCCGGCATCTACCTGCAGGCACTGTTTATTTATGGTTCCCCAGGGGGCTGTTATTGATTTCTCGTTGCTCTTGCTATGGCTGGTTTAAAAAAAAAAAAATGCTCCCAGGGAGGGGTTGAAACTATGTTTGGTGTCAGAGTAATTTCTGCATTTACATTTATTCTCAATAAGACGTTTCAACTACGAGTTGTCTGAAAGTCTCATTTTCATCAACAATCAACAGCTCAATGCAGTTGAGAGGATTTTCAGGATTGTTTTATTGTTTGTAACATACACTCATTCTGAATTGAATGCCTGCAACACACTCTAAAAACATTCGGACAGAGGCATGTTTACCACTGTGTTACATCACCTTTTCTTTGAACAACACTCAGTAAGCATTTTCGGTTTTCAGCCTTGCCCTTATGTTATCTTATGTGCAGAGATTTTTCCAGATTTTCTCAATCTTTTGATGATATTATGGATTGTAGATGGTGTAATCCCTAAATTCCTTGCAGTTGTGCATTGAGAATCGTTCTTAAATATTTGGACTATTTACCCATGCAATTTTTCACAAAGCAGTGAACCTCGCTCCATCCTGAGCTTTTCGAGGATGTCCCTTTCACATCCAGTCATGATTCTATCGCTTGTTTTCAATTAATCTGCTTAATGGTGAAATATTCCAAACAGGTGTGATATTTTTGCGCATTCCACAACTTTTACTTTTGTTGCCCTCATCCAAACTTTTTGGAACATGGCAGGCATCGAATTCTGAATATATATACAGTACACAAAAACAATAAAAATGAATTTGTATGTATTAACATTAAATATATTTTCTTTGTACTATTCAGCTGAATATAGGTCAATAAGGATTTGCAAATCACTGCATTCTGTTTTAATTTATGTTTTACACTTCCCCATTTTTTAAAATCAGGGTTTTACTTCAATCTCACAGGCTACATAAGAGCAGGATTTTGTTACATCACACCCAGCTTTTAAGCTAATCATGGATCAATATACAACCCGCTGAAGTGTGACTGGAAACTTGAAACCTCTGGACTCCACTACTGGCAACTACCATATATACAGAATGGTAACTAATGACTGTACATTTAATGGCTTTAGCAGAATAAATGCAAGTCAATAGCAAAAATTGATTTTGAAATGAAGAAAATCTTGAGGATTAAAACTCTGCAATAAAAGTATTTGCGTAATGATAGATTCTGTATTTTTATTTTTTATTAAAGATCATTTTAAACTGGCTATTTTTGCAGGAAAAAACATGACAAAAATATTAGCTACGTTTCAGAAATTGCATATCTATTTATTATATTTCCAAAACAAGTCACAAATGTGTCTTTTTTTAAATTGCTAGAGTAGTTGAACTTTATTAACCTTCTTGCTCAAAGTTCAGGTGTTCTGTTTTTTGGTATTTGAGCTTGCCACAGAAAAAAGATCAAATGTACAGAGAGCAAACTGTAGCAGAGCATACACTGTTGGCAGATGTTACAAAATACCTTCTCCTGTCTGTACACTGACCATCACTGTAATGTCTCTCTGTAATGTCTGCATGTGTATGTATCTAAAACCTCTTATATATGCCCTTCTCAACCTCCCTATAATGACTGTTAAGGCTCAAGGGTGAGTCTTCCTCCTCCGCCTCCAAAACAAATGCCCCTGCCAATCCCCTTCAGGCTATAAACTCACTTATCTATAGTTTTCTGCCCCCTTGCCCCCTCACTCAAATAAAAGCGGGAGCCCCCCCCCCCCCCTTCCCGTCCTTATATCTAAAGTTAACACACAACAGTGTCACCAGCTGCCGCCATGCCTGCAGACTTCAATGGGAAATGGATTCTGGAAACCAGTGAGAAATTTGAGGATTATTTGAAAGCTCTGAGTAAGAAACTTTTCATTTTATTGGATTCCATTTTGGTCTGAGAGTCTTATTTCTGTGTTAAAGCAGTGGTACAGGGTGAAGTGAAAGGTTGGACCGGCTCCACAAGTAACAAAATCATCCAATTTCATGCTCTCTCGATTGTTCTGTGTAGATAGTGTTTCTGTCCTCGTGTTACTGTTCGATTTAATCCGGAGCCAATGCAAAAAGGGTTTTCACAGGCAGTTATTTCACCACACATTCTTGAGTGTGTTATTTTTTTGATCATGGACAGAATATTAACAGAAGTGAGTGCACCTTTTTTTTTTTTTTTACATTACCTTATTTATTCCTGTAAAAGTATAATGTTTGCACTTTAATATGGCTGTTCTGAAAAGTTTAAGTGATCAAGTCTCTCTGCTATTTGCCCCATGTAGATATTGACTTTGCTACAAGGAAAATTGCCATCTCCCTGTCTCAGACCAAAGTGGTGGCCCAAGATGGAGACAGGTTTGACTTCAAAACACTGAGCACCTTCAGGAACTATGAGCTCACCTTCACGATAGGGGTTGAGTTTGATGAGTACACCAAGGGACTAGACAACAGAAATGTCAAGGTTGGTTGACCTATCGATATGAAGTCCTGGAAGTGACAAGAGTCAGTGATAGTTTGATCTGATGAGTTGATATTTCCTATTTTCCTTGTTGCTTTTATGAAAATGAGAATGTTATTTACTGGAAGTGTGTCCATTTTAGTTAACTGAACTAAAAATTTTGATTAAACTTCAAATCAAATCAAATGAACAGCGAATGTCTTTAGTTTTAGTATTTATCAGTTTGGTTAAATTTGCCAACTCAAAAAGACACAAAATCGGTGCATATGTTTAAGACTGGGATGTCTACATGACTATGAGTCAACTGCCTTGTGTTGGGTTTTTATTTTGATACCTATTCTGAACATTATGAATCTTGCTTCTGACAAATACACCTCATGTTAAAATAAAGAAAAACTAAACTTTTTTAAACAATAAAAACAACATTGAAACAAGTAAATCCACTCTGGAAAGTTACTGAAACCGAAGTGAACCCAAAATAAAAGTAAGAACTAATGAAAAATACAAAATAATAATACCTCTGGTAGTAATTACACATCAACATGACAGCAATCTTTAATTGGTAAGTCTTCATGATGGAATTAATCTTCGGGTTAGAAAAACTGAGCCTGTGAGTGCATGTAAAGTCACGTAAGAGGTGGAGGCAGGGGATTTTAGTGACCAGCCTCTCCATAGCGGAAAGCCCCTACCACGAAGTCAAAAATACAGACTTATGAATTAAGTTCATTGTTTAATAAATGCACTGTATGTTGTCTTGTAGGGTCTGGTGACATGGGAGGGGGACAAGCTGGTGTGCACTCAGAAGGGAGAGAAGGCCAACCGTGGCTGGAAGCACTGGATCGAAGGAGACAGACTGTACCTGGTGGGTTGATAGTATCTGTCATGATAATTAGGCCTTCGTGAATGAACCAGAATATGGACCAATGTGATGTGATGTGTTAAGTAGAAGGACAATTTTTAACAGTTGTTTCTCTTAATCTCTTTCTAATTATCCTTTAAATGATATTGGGCCTAACAGATTCATTTTTTCTCTCACAGGAGCTGACATGTGAAGACGTAGTATGTATTCAGGTGTTCAGGAGAAAAGAATAAAAAATATCTGTTTTTATTGTCATTTACTCACTCAGTAAAGTTTTATTTTTTTGTTCCTCAATAACATTTTCTCAAATTGATGAACAAAATGAATAAAGGTGCTTTTCAGACAATAAATGTTGTGTATAGACACTGTTAATATTGTGAATCAGCTTTCTTTGGTGTTTACAGTCAGCCTAACATCAGAAAAAGTGAAGATACTAAAATAACTTTTAGAAGAGTTATTATTTCCACATTGTTTAATCAGTTACACATTTTATTAAACACAAACAGTTGATAAAGTGGGGTATTCTATAAAGCAATACTTAAATCGCCATCTACTGGTAAAATATGGTAGTACTATATTGGAAATGAGATGACATCTAATATCATATCAATGGATGTAAGCCTCAGAAATTGCACCTTTGAACATGTTGTTACTTGATAATAAGCCAAAGTAGTGTGTAACTTTATGTGAAAAAGGTTGATACCACTACTATTACTGATAGACAAACTCAATAAACAAACTATTATTTAAAGCGACACATTTCTCTTTCTTCTAAATTAAATCCATACATAAACCATGTGCAAATTAGTGGTGGTTTCTTGTTTTTACCTCTTGACTAGCATCAGTTTGACTGTAGGCATACTCTGTGCACTGAGGGTGCACATAGGGATGGATGTTTTTGTAAAGTAGGCTAATGACAGCTATTTGTAATCAAGATAATTCTGGTTTGATGCTGCACAATTGGGTTATAATACTGTACAATCAGTGTGTGTAGATACCATTCAATTAGTTCAGTTTCTAATCATAGGGGAATTTAAAAAACATGTTATAGCAACATTATTCTTGATAGACTTCTTTTATGTTATAAAGACATTTTACTTTTTATTAACAAACCAACTTACCTCAATTACCTTAAATTTCCTCAGTGTAACAAGACATGTTAATAGAGCGAATTTGTAAATATCTTGGTATAATGGCATCTCAACATATCATATTTTTTTCCAACCTAATTAAAAAACATACAAACATACAACAGGAGCAGACATATGCTCTATGTAATGGTACAGAGAAATAAGTATGTGAAAATGTGTGTGCTTAAATAAACAATATATAATATTTGTTTAAAAAAAGGAATAGGCCTATAATTAGAATAAATAAGCTTCAGTAAGATTTAAAAAAAAACATTACAAAGATGACAGAAAAATGCGAAAAACAAGAAAAAAAAGTATATTATTCCTTCTTTAAAAAGTGCATTGTACAGTTTGATGGTTTTGTTACTAACAAGTTCCTAACAAGTTTTCTTTTCCTGTCTCCGTGGCATCGCATCGGCCTGTCGCAGTCGCAGCTGACCAACCTTCATGTCACGTCATCACTTCCTAATCGCAACCCTCGCGAGACTGACTTTCAGGAACTTCCACGTCAGTGCCCAGTGATCTGTTCACCGAAGTCGGAACATTTGGACCCGGATTGCAGTTGTTCGCAACACATTTATCTGATTTTATTGTGACAACACAGGGATAAAACATGGTAAGAGACATTTAAAATAGTTCAAAGCATGTTTTATTTCCTTAAATGTGACCTGATTTTTTTTTTTTGAAAGGACAGTTAAGCAGTTTCAAATAACAGTGCATCCTTGTAAATAGCCTAGCGGCTAACTAGCTTGCGTTAGCATGAGAGCTTGTAGCTAACGGCCTTTAACATTTGTTTTAACAGTTGTTTGTAAGCTTTGTATGTGCTTTCAGTGGTTTTAGTCGGGTGTCGAATTTATCATTATAGGATGTATAAGTAGAGGTTTATCGGAACCAATGAAATGCATTAGGCTCAGTGTTAGCATGCTAACGTTTACTCTGGCTTTACTATCAAACCTTAACTACTACTCCGGGTCTTTACATTGACGATGAGGTTACAGAGTTTTTAACCAAATGTAAAGCAACTCGTATTGAGTGTGAACAGCATAGGAAAAAAAACTGATCTCCTCCGTCTTTTTCAGCCTCTGAGGCTGGACATTAAGCGGAGGCTGACAGCCAGGTCAGACCGAGTGAAAAGTGTGGACCTTCACCCAACTGAGCCATGGATGCTGGCCAGTCTGTACAACGGCAGTGTCTGTGTGTGGAACCACGAAACACAGGTGTGATCACAAAGTTGCACCACACAATATAGAAAAACAGATGGATAATCACCCATGCTTGAATATGTTACTTTATAATCAAAGACTGAATTGATGCAGCAAAACATAACCAAGTCAGCAATGATTTTTTTTCTTCTCCAGACTCTTGTCAAGACCTTTGAAATATGTGACCTACCTGTCAGAGCTTCTAAGTTTGTGGCGAGGAAGAACTGGGTCATCACTGGAGCGGTGAGAGTTTCATCCTGATGTTTGTGTTTGGACTCTGCCAGTTGTCAGTTTTGCAAACTAGTACTTTAAAGAGAGAACAAGCATAACTGTTTAATTTGGTGTGGTTTGATTTTATGTAGGTATGTGCTCTTTTGTTTGTTTGTGTTTATTTAGTTAATGGGGTATGCCCTCAGCTAATATTCAAACAAATTTTCTTCCTTTTTTCTCTCTGCGTAGGATGACATGCAGATCCGCGTGTTCAACTACAATACCTTGGAGCGGGTACACATGTTTGAGGCCCACTCTGACTACATTCGTTGCATCGCTGTCCATCCAACCCAGCCCTACATTCTCACGAGCAGCGGTACGATAGTAAACTAATATAATATATATTTTGATCGGTAACATACTTGACTCTTCTAATTTATTCGTCACAGAACTCAAATGTGCCTTTATACTGGTGTCCTCAAATGCATGTACATGTTTGCTTGTACACAAACATGAATGGATTTCTGTTTCTGCGCAGATGACATGTTAATCAAACTATGGGACTGGGAGAAGAAATGGTCATGCAGCCAGGTGTTTGAGGGTCACACTCACTACGTCATGCAGATTGTCATCAACCCCAAGGACAACAACCAGTTTGCCAGTGCCTCCCTGGACAGGACAATTAAGGTAGAGACTGCTAGCTGTTGCTGTTGTCACCTTCAATGCTGCCAATTTTATCTTGTCATTGGCTGAGTACTGTGGGACACACGGGTCCTCCTGCAGCTTCTTTAATGACTATAGATTAAGCTAATTCTTACCTTACACATATATGTAATTAAAGGACTCTGAGGTGCATTCAGTTTGTCTCTGTCATACCACCTGGGTTGTTTCAGGTTTGGCAGTTAGGCTCTTCGTCTCCCAATTTCACATTGGAGGGACACGAGAAAGGAGTCAATTGTATTGACTACTACAGTGGAGGAGACAAGCCCTACCTCATCTCAGGAGCTGATGACCGCCAAGTCAAGATCTGGGACTACCAGGTTAGAAAACATTTCATTCACTTCCTTCACTGAATGGTGAGAGTAAGCCGCAGAACACTGATCATGGAACTAACAGGGACTTGAACACGGCACAGGCTAATTTCCTGCTGAAAGATAGTCTTTTGTTACATTATGTCTAATAAAAAGTCAAGTTTTATAGCTTGCTAATAGAGTCAGTAGTTATAAAAGTAATGTATGTGTTCCTCGTTGCTGCATCCTTTCTGTGAGCATCCTTTAGTACTGTGTCTATATATAAATGGGTTAACTCTCTTCCTCTGGGTGTTGTAGAATAAGACCTGTGTTCAGACTCTGGAGGGCCATGCCCAGAACGTCTCTTGTGTTAGCTTCCACCCAGAGCTGCCCATCATCATCACTGGATCAGAAGACGGTGAGGAGGAATACAACTTATCCTTGCCCTTACACACAAACATCCCCACAATGTTCAATTATCACAATGATCTTCTGGCCTCATTGATCCTTGTTTCAAGCATTGCTACCTCCTTCCTCTGTAGGTACGGTGCGCATCTGGCACTCAAGCACTTACCGCCTGGAGAGCACTCTGAACTATGGCATGGAGAGAGTTTGGTGTGTGTGCGGCCTCAGGGGCTCCAACAATGTGGCGTTGGGCTACGACGAAGGCAGCATCATTATTAAGGTGAGCAAAAGAGCAATTCTTTAAAAATAATTTTGACTGTAAAGAAACTCGCTCTACGAAAAGTGCCATTTGAAATATTTATAACTTTGTTTATGTGGCAATTCAGAATGTTAAATACAGAAAAATAATGAATTTAGAGGTTGTGCAGAAATGACCCAAGCGGCTTACAAAGAAATGTTATCTATCTAAATGTTAACGCATCAAGATAAAATATGTTAAGGATATAATCAAATATCCCAAACTAAAATCAATTTTCTTTCTCTTTCCATCTTTCTGCTTTGTCCCTCTCTGCTGTGCAGGTGGGACGGGAGGAGCCGGCCATGTCTATGGACACTAGCGGAAAGATCATCTGGGCTAAACACAGTGAAATACAGCAAGCCAACCTGAAGGCCATGGGTGATGCTGAGATCAAGGATGGGGAGAGGTTACCATTGGCTGTCAAAGACATGGGCAGCTGTGAGATTTACCCCCAAACCATTCAGCATAACCCTAATGGAAGGTATGCATACACTTGGCTCAGGCCCTTTGACTGACATGAGCACCACAAATGTTTGTACTCAATAGCCAGATTAGAGGGGAATTTACAATAAGATCTTTGTCCCTCATTTGTGCATTTTTGTGTGCACCAGGTTTGTTGTGGTGTGCGGAGATGGAGAGTATATTATCTATACCGCAATGGCTTTAAGAAACAAGAGCTTCGGTTCAGCACAGGAGTTTGTCTGGGCACATGACTCATCTGAGTAAGTACCATGTTTGAAAAGAGAGATTAATGTAGGTGAGAAGCTTTCTTGCTATATACCTCTGATCAGAGAGTTAACTGCTGCACCCTTTTTGTTTTGGAACAGATATGCCATCAGAGAAAGCAACAGTATCGTCAAAATTTTTAAAAATTTCAAGGAAAAGAAATCTTTTAAGCCTGACTTTGGAGCTGAAGGTAATGTGAACCTTTTTCTATAATAGATTTGTGGCTTTGGAAGTGGATAGTTCTCATTGTCTTCCTCACTGGATGTGTTCCCATTCTTCCCTGCAGGGATCTATGGAGGTTTCTTGCTTGGGGTGAGGTCAGTGAATGGCCTGGCATTTTATGACTGGGAGAACACAGAACTCATCCGCCGCATTGAGATCCAGCCCAAACACGTAAGACTAACTTACTTTTCCTTTTTATTTTAGGTCATGGTCTCAGTATGATATGTAATTTCTGACAGTGTTTGCCAAATTATTTGGTTCTACACATTTTGATTTTTGTGTAATTGTGTGTAACAAAGTAGCTACAAATGCAGTTTTGTGCTTCAAACAGCACTGTATGTGAATAATTTAGTAAAGGTCTAAAGGCCTACCCTTTCTCAGTTTTTTTTCATAATTTGTCCAGATCTTCTGGTCAGACTCTGGTGAACTGGTCTGCATCGCTACGGAGGAGTCCTTCTTCATTCTGCGTTATATGGCAGATAAAGTAGCTGCCTCTCAAGAGAACAATGAAGGAGTGACTGAGGATGGTATTGAAGATGCCTTCGAGGTGGGTTTGTGGATAAAGATGCATGCACATTTGTCGTTAAGGAGTGCATTTTTATTTTAAAAATCCTCATTGGATTTAATATACTTACGAATCTTGTTTATACCCACAGAGTGCTTTTCCATATCATAGTTTCAACCTAATTCTTTATATTTAGGATGGAGGAGTGACCTCTTTACTTTAAAACTAACTACCTTACATTTATCATCTTTTTATTTTTTATGTGCAGGTCCAGGGAGAGATCCAGGAGATTGTGAAGACTGGACTCTGGGTAGGAGACTGTTTCATCTATACCAGCTCTGTGAACAGACTCAACTACTTTGTAGGAGGAGAGATCGTCACTATTGCTCACCTGGACAGGTACAAATACAGATGGTTTAGCTTTAAGTGGTCATATGTTATAATTAGAGATTGTGAGCACTGTGTGTATCTCTCAAGAAACTTGGAAGCTTAATGCTTAGAACAGTAATACAGTAAACCCTTCACAATTGCATTCAAAGTCTACAAAAACAGCAGCTAAACTCTAATTGCTGTATTTTTTCCACCTCCTGCGTTCTCTCCCTGTAGAACCATGTACCTGCTGGGTTACATACCCAAAGATGACCGCCTGTACCTGGGAGACAAGGAGCTCAACATAGTTAGCTACTCCCTGCTGGTCTCTGTCCTGGAGTACCAGACTGCCGTAATGAGGAGGGACTTTGGAATGGCTGACAAGGTGCTACCCACAATTCCTAAAGAACAGCGGACCAGGGTGGCACATTTCCTGGAGAAGCAGGTAAGGAAATACAGCAGCACTTGATTTCCTTTTTTTTATTTATTTGCAGTCCATCAGTTTAATGTAATTTCTAAAACAGAAAAGATGCAGTATTTTTTGTACACAACTTGATAAGAGGTTAGACTTGAAACTAAAGCATAAAGTTGCACTGTCAATTGATGACATATTTGGGGGGTTTTTTGTTTAAAAAAACAAAAAAATTATTAAATTTTTTTTCAATCCAAATGGGATGTGCAGTTTGTGCTTGTAGCATGCTGATGGGTTTTGTTTCTTTGTCTACTTAGGGTTTTAAACAGCAGGCGCTGGCTGTGTCCACAGACACAGAGCACAGGTTTGAGCTGGCACTGCAGCTGGGAGAGTTGAAGATTGCCTACCAGCTGGCTGTTGAGGCAGAGGTAAGAGCATACTAGCTGTCTTTTGAGGCAAACTCTTTAGCATATCTAAATAATATCTATTCCCCTCCTTAAAACACTAGCGGAGAATTCATAGAGGCTCACGGTACATTTCTTATATTTGTCATTCTAATGCCTGCAGTCAGAGCAGAAGTGGAAGCAGCTAGCCGAGCTGGCTATCAGTAAGTGCCAATTCAGCCTGGCCCAGGAGTGCCTGCACCATGCCCAGGATTATGGTGGCCTGCTCCTCCTTGCCACAGCCTCCGGTAACGCCACTATGGTGGGCAAGTTGGCTGAGGGGGCAGAGAGGGACGGCAAGAACAATGTGGCCTTCATGACCTACTTCTTGCAGGGGAAGTGAGTACCAGATTATGAGATTGAAAGATGGTGACATGGGTAGATAAAGTAGGGAATACTTGTATTGTATTGATCACCAAAGGTAAATTTGTGGCAATCTGTGTAACTGTTCTACATTTTGTCTCTTCTCAATAGACTGGATCAGTGTTTGGAGCTTCTGATCAGGACAAACCGACTACCTGAAGCTGCCTTCCTGGCTCGCACCTACCTGCCCAGTCAGGTGTCCCGTGTGGTTAAATTGTGGAGGGAGAATCTGGCTAAGGTCAACCAGAAGGTCAGTTCTGTTATCAGGATTATTGCTTTAGTTAGAGTAAGAGTTTTACCCCAACTCTTGTTGATATTTCTTCTTGACCATGACACATTACACTAAATCTTCTTTACAGGCGGCCGAGTCCCTAGCAGACCCTACAGAGTATGAGAATCTGTTCCCCGGGCTGAAAGAAGCCTTTGCAGCTGAGCATTACCTACGAGAGACCTGCTTGGGCACCACTAGGCCTGCCAAAGATTATCCTCTTGTCACAGTGAGTTTTAAATGGACAAATAAAGTAGTTGTGTTGTGTGCAGACAATATTTTTATGTCAGTCCTCTCTCCTGTATTGTAACAAACTCCAACATTTTTCAGCTCAATGAAGACAGGAATATTCTTGAGGAGGCTCAGGGATATGAGCCCAAAGGAACCCTCATTCCCTCTGTCTCCAAGGTTCGTCTGCAGCATTCAATATTTTTTGTTGAGCCAACTTTGATCTAATAGTAACCTGTTTACATAGCCTACCATTTGCAACTAGCTGCACCTGACCTCACATGTTTTGTTCACCCCCTTTTGCACCTTTTGTAATCTGTAAAAAAAAATTTCACGAAAGGTAAAAAAAAAAAAGAGGAATCAATGTTCAATTATATTCAAACTTTATTTCATTCACTTTTTCTGGCAGACACAGGATAGTGAGGAGTCTGTGGCAGCAGCGTCCGTGGCAGCAGCACCAGCTGTGATGTCTTCATCGCCTGAACCTGCAGCTCCCACAGCAGTGGACAAAGAAGGGATGAAGGAGCAAGAGGAAATCCCTGAATTCTTGCAAAAAGAGAAGGTTGGACTTGTCTTTCTTCTGTGTTTATCCTTTGATTTATGGTGTTTGTTTTTACCATGACACACTATACAATTCCATATGAAATAATTGCATCATATAACAGAAATAATAATAAATATAAAATAATTCTCCTTTGCGTGTGTTTTTATGCAGACTCTGGATGAATTGGACGTGGACCTGGACAACTTGGAGCTGGATGACATTGACACCACAGATGTTAACCTTGATGATGACTTTCTGGATGATTGAAACCTCCCCAGCATTCTTCACAGCCTATTTAAATAAAAAAGAGAGACCAAACCCCTCTTCCCCCTTTTTTGTATTTGTATGGAAATATATTATATTGTCATGTCTGTCTACTGCAGTGACAGGATTAAAGTAGATGATGATGATGATGATGATATCAGTTATGTTTTATTCTAACAAGAAAAATAGACTCATCAGTCTATTTCAGACTCCATTTTGTACACCATTTATTGATTGTTTGAGAAACTTTCACTGTCTATTGAGTGATATGCTATATTTGCTCTTCGCTTTGTGTTTGTCTGTAATGGCAAAGCAAAATTCATTCAGTCCAATAAACTTCTATTGCTGTACATACTCATATTTGCCTTCAGAGTGTTCCATAGTAAATGAAACAATAACACACAGCTATACTAGTTTAATAGTTTCAATATGTAACCCTATAAGAGAAGTGTGTTTGAAGAGGAATGAGTGTGATAAAAAAAAAATCATGGTATAAAATTATAAATATGTCCTTTGACTTTCTAATGGGAAAAATCAAACCTGATGACGTGCTTGAAAATATGTAAATCCAACTTTGCCTTTTAAAGTCAATTGGAGACCAACACAGGTGTTATTGCTGACTGCCTTCTACGGCGCCCGATATGCATGAAAATGTAGGATGATTCCAATGGAGGAAACGCTGCCCTATGTGCAAAAGAATTGTTTCTCTTTCTCATTTAGAAGCCTCTACTTCTGAAGATGCAGCTGGAGTGAGGAGTGTCCAGGTTGGGAAACTCAGAATAGTGTCTCTGCTTTTTTGCAGATGATGTGATTCTGTTGTCTTCATCAGCCTGCGACTTTCAGCACTCCCTGGGGCCTTCCAGCCGACTCGGGTGCAAGGGAGTGCCTGGGTGTCGGGTAATTTTCCAGCTAGTGTACAGAATTAAGTTGCTGTAGGTATTATTTTTATGTTCTGAGGTTTATCAGTCACCTATTTGGCCTACTAAGTGACATCTAAGACTAAGGGCATGAAGGGGCATTGAAGATGGATCAAATTCATGTTTTCTGTGTGTCTTGCATGTTCTATGGCAGGCAGAGTGGGCATATATTTTGAGTCATTTATAAACCAATTTAATTCTGGTAGTTTTCTATTTATATTGTTTTGTGCTGCTATTTACATTAAAGTCTATGGCGAGTGGCATTTGTTTTCCCCCAGAAAGGGACAGGGACGTGTTGGAAACCAAAGCTCTCCTGGGTGTGCCGGTCTGATGTATAGAATATGGATGAAGCTTCTGGGTCTTAAACATTGACATAAATAAAGATGGACGACACGTCTCCACTTTCTCCCACTGTACAAAAGTGAAGCCAAATTATCCCGTATACGAGTGCGTCATTTGGAGCCAGAGACTGTGCAGTAACGACTGGGCAGCGGAGCCGAGGTATCAAGTTCCTGCCCATACAGCCGCCTCCCACTTGTGAGCAGGGCTCAGCTGTCAATCATGACGTTTCACCCCTTTTTTTTTTTTTACGGCATTGCAGTAAATAACTAATTAAAACCAAACTGATCAGAAAAATGAACTCTTGAGCACGTGATAGGAACTACCTAAAATGACCCACCTTTGGGAAAAATTTAGTTAAGGTGTACTGTTTTTTTTAGTTTGGCCCATGTCCTGCCTGATATCAGTGAGGAGGAGGAGGAGGAGGGGGTTTATGTTTATGACCTATACTGCAGCCCACCACCAAGGGGCGATGGAGATGTCTTGGCTTCCCTTTTGGGGAGCTCTAGTGTTGTCCATCTTTACATACGGTCAATGGTCTTTGTCAGTGAAGCCAATGTGGAAGTGCCTTGAACCTGCATTCTTTCTGTTGGCCAGGAGAGGGCGACACCACTGGTTGCACAAAAAAAAAAGTCAGAAAGAATGGACCCTTATGCAAAAATTACCCGACTTCCCAGTTGGTTTACAACCCACTAAACTGGTTCAAAATGAGTTTATGGTCTCAATCGCTAGTTTAAAGTCTTCTACTAAAGAACATGATGGTCATTTTGCCAATTACGGTCCCGTTCAGAATAAAATAGACTGTGAAGCAGGGTCATCTGTTGCGTGTGGTTACTAACAAGATGCAACCTGTCAATCAAGATAGAAGGTAGCAATGCAGTTTACAATGGCACGATTTTAATCTTAACCAGGATTTGGAACTGTTTCACCATAAATGCATCACAACTTTCAGTGCACTGGTGCCCTATACCACATGCAGCCGGTGCCCTTTTTAATTTATTACCCCAGCCCCTCAGAGAGCCTCACTGGTACCAACTGTGTGTAAGTCTACAAGGAAATTTAAATTTTCCTGTGAGTTACAGCTAATATTATTATAAGTTATATTATAACTTATTTTTTCCCCAATGAATACTGAAATATGTCTCCTATTGGATATAAAAGAAAGGATGATTTAGGTGATCTAGTGACTTTTCCTCAAAGATCATCTCCAGGGCAAATTTCTATTTTCAAATGAGCAGATATCTGAGCCATTAATCCCACTTCATATGATTTTCTCTCATAGATTAAAAAAAGGGTTCTAAATGATGCATTCATGCCGCCTCTGTTGACACTGCAGCAGGAACTAGCAAAGCTGTCACTCTCCTCCTCTCCTAAGGATGGCGCCCATCCGAGACAGGCTTGGACGATTTTGTGCAGTTTCGTGTGCAACAAAGTGCCGAGCTTGGCAGCTAGCGAAAAGAGAAAATCGAGCCTTCTGAGATTGTTTTTCCTTCCTGCGCTTTGAAACTGTTTTTCCAGATATTTCTTAGCGTTCAGTCGCACATTGGACGCTTCATACAAACGGGAACTAAAGCGATTCAGTCTTTGGACGCTGATAGGACGGTTTGCGGAGAAGCAAGGTGCTTTTTTTTTTTAATAGAAAGGCAGGCGTAACATTAGCGAGCTGGCGTAGAATAGAGACAACCAGGACTACGCAGCGTGTCGGTCAGCCGGGGAGAGCCGGGAGGACCACGGCACAGCCGCCACCAACGCCACGGGGAGTCGGGGCCCGAGAGGGAGCCTGCCAGGCCCTCGGCTTGATGCACCCTGCCTGCCTCGCCTTAGCCGTAGTCCGAGATGGGGGAGACCAAAATTATCTACCACCTCGACGACCAGGAGACACCATATCTGGTGAAACTGTCGGTGCCGGCGGACAAAGTCACTCTGGCAGACTTCAAAAATGTCCTCAAGAAGCCAAATTACAAATTCTTCTTCAAATCTATGGATGATGACTTCGGGTAACTGTTGAAGGGTTTATTGTGTTTAACATGGAACGAGCACAGCGCCGTTTTCTCAATCTTAGTGCAGCTGGATTAACGTTAACTTTTTACTTCCTTCAGCTGGCTTGTCATCCGTTTTAACGTTACCTGGCTGTCGATCGTTTGCTAGCTACTTCCATTGCAGTTCCTTTGTTAGCTGCTAGCGACGTGCGTTAGCAGGTCTGTTCAGCGTCCCGACCCCGTTTGTTTACATTGCCTGTGTGGCTAGCTTATTCGTCTTGTGCCTTGACTTCGTCTGCCCAAGTTTGGTATTTGTCACTTTCACATACACTAGCGACAGCCCTGAATGGCACTTTACCTTATATTAGATAGAGTGGGAACAGTGGTAATTGACAATACTGATAATAACCAGTTACTGACTTTGCTGCTGTCAGTTACCGTGTAGCTAATGTATGGTATGTTTCTGCTAACATGCTAGTTTCAGAATGTAAACGGCCAGTTTCAGTGAGTCCAGCAGGCCCCTGCTGCTGTTGTTGTCTATTAGCCCGAGGAATGCAGAGTTGGACACAGGAATGCCCTGTTCATCACTCTGGCAGCTTTATGAGCGTGTCCTTTTGTGTTAAAACATGACTGGAAAAGTAGACGCTTTATGTTCCTCCAGAAAATGCCGTTTACAGAGTAAAAAACTGGGAAATGTTTAAGCACTTAATGCAGGTTTTCAAAGTTGTTTTTGGCTAAAATCAAACTAGGGTGGGGCAACAACTTTTTAACATTTGCAAGTGGAAAAGACGTTTTGAAAGACGCCACAGCTGTTAATGTTGTGAAGAGTGAAGCTATATGTTCTGCAAATAAACTTTTAAACCTATACTCCAAGCTGTGGTATAGATTGAGCAACTTGTCAGACTGGAATAGAGAGTGGTGCCCATATTTACCAAGACTTTCAAAGGAAGTCTCACTAACCATCACTATTCCTTCTATGCCTAATCTTGCCATTGCCAGTAGTCTGCGGTTGATTTGTCCCCAGGGACTATTTAACAAGGTGTTGTTGAGGTACCATCTGACGTCTTATTCTTGCAAGCAAGCAGTCTGTTGATAATTGATTGGAAAGGTTTGCTGAAAAGTCACATGTTTGAAAGGAAAACTGTGTTTGCAAAGGAAATCCCAACATGCCTGTTGTTCTTTAGCAGCCTATAGGAACACTTAGGATTTCTTATTTCAAAGGTGCCCTCTTCAGACTTGTTTTCCATGTCTGTACTGGTAACCTCTTGCATGCAGTGAGGTTGGCTGCCCCGCTGATATTCTGGGATTTTGTTGAGCAGTGCTAAACTGTCTAATCTACATTCAGTTAGAATATGATACATGGTAGCATGCAGAAATGTCGCTCTTTTCCTTTCTTGGGTTCCTTAAATATTGTGTTTCTTCACCACGGTGAAAGCAGTTTTATATTTGCAGGAAGGTTTAGGTAATACATTTGGATTGGTGACCTGACATCATTACACAATAATCAACAGTGGCATTTTCTATAGGCAATAGTGTATATCTCTTTGTGAGTGTGAAAAAAAGTCAGCATTGGTTGTCCCAGTTGTCGGTGTCCATCCTGCCCATCTCCATTGCCTCTAAATGCAGCCTTATGTTTTATTGCCCCAAGAGTGCTTTTGTGTTGGTAATGGTTTACTGAAACAGAACATTGTTCTCTTTACAGGGTGGTAAAGGAGGAAATATCTGACGACAATGCCAAGCTGCCCTGTTTTAATGGACGTGTGGTGTCATGGGTAGGTTCAAAATGCATCCTGGAGTAATTTTCTGATTTGTTTAATTTTATGCTGTTGTGCGCTTGTCTGTGTTCACTGTATTCGTGCTGTCTTGTTGCTGTGTGGCAACTCTGCATGCATGTATAACAATGATTCTCATCTGTTGACCAGTAGCCAACATCCATCTCTAGAAAGAGGCCCCTCTGAATCTGTGATAATATCATTATCTCATAATGATCCTAGGAGCAACACACACATGCAGACACCCTTCTCTTATGTTTTAAGCACTTAAAAAAAAAAGAGAGCTGCAATGGTTTTAAGTATTTTCATACTAATCCTCGTACATGCTAGTCAACACATGCAACACATACATACATGTACTTGCAAGTAGTATCTCATTTGAGACTCAGAGCAATAACTCCCTCGTCTCCACAAAACAAGAGACATCTGGTGCTAGGGCTCAGCCTCCCTTCCTCTCTTCTTGGCACTGAAATTGAATTAAGAGCAAGTGAAATCACAGGATAGGAGGAAAATACCCCATAACAAAGAGCCTCACTGCATGTCATCTAACAAGAAGATTGAATCTCACACGGTGGGGCGGGGGGGGGGGGGGGAGATAATGTGTTCTGTGTCTTGATGTGAAAGGCATTTGGTTAATTTAGCAGTGTGGTAATAAGTATAGGTATATTTATATAGGTATATATCATCGACACCGTTTTTTTTCACTAGATGTGCGTGAGTGTGTAATCCAGCATGTTCATCCTGGTGTGTTCCTCTGTTGTGGTCATTTCATTAGAGGTTTGGTTGGCTTAGGTTCAAAGCCAATTCCTGTCTTTGTGTGTGTTTGAATCTGTTTGTTATCTCTTGGGGGCTGTTGAAATGTTCCATGTAAATTGAAACGTTATCTCTGTTACAGTACATCCATTTGTTTGCCTCCACTGTTCATCTGTTGTTTTAATGACCTGATTGACTGTTCTCTGGGGTCTGAGGGCCTGGCTCGCTATCATCACATCACAACAGTTGTACTTAATTATCAGCTAACAAACAGATTTTGTCCATAATATTTTTTTTTTTGGTGCACCTCAACTGTCCTGTTGTAAATACACTTCACCCCCGTCTTTAAACAAAAGCAGCCTCCCTGTCAACGGAAAAGAAAAACAGTACAAACACAGTATATAGGTATACACTGGAGAAAAGGGTAAACAAAAGGAGCTCATATTAGTCTTGTATTTGTCTACCTCAAAACCCTTGACACCCACTTGTTTGCTAGTTAGCTTTCATTCAAAGTCATTGACTCCATATGTGGCTGTCTCACTGTCTCTGTTACACATTGACATATCAATCAGAAATGTTTCGACATCCCTATAACCTCAGAAACTGAACTGAATAATTCTAATTCTTCATGGTTTTTTACTATGTATATTCTCTGACTCTGCAGGAGTAAATACACAAGCCTTTTTATGGTGTATGGTACAGCAGAAACAATCAATTGATTTATGAAAACATCTAATGGCCCCAGGTTCTCAAATGTGAGGATTCACTGCTTCTCCTTGATGTACAGTTTGGTAAACTGAACATCTTTGTGTTTTGGTCTTTTGGGCGGATAAAAAAAAAAAGAAGAAGACATTTGAAGACATCACTTTGGGCTCTTGGGCTTTTTTTTTTTTTAACAATTATTTGAGTTTTTATAGTCCAAATCATTAATCAATATTGGAAATAGATATTATTTAAATGGCCCTGGTGTATGGTATGACCAAACAATGTGTGATTAACTTTATGGATGTGGTGCTGCTAACATGAAATGTGATTCTACAGGGTTTTTCCTGCATATAAAACATTTTAAAACTTAACGATATACTTGCTGAAAAGGTGCTGAATTATATGACTTATAGTCACAAATAGCATGGCTATGACATAAATAGCTAGCAAATTTTTTGCTACTTAACCAACCATTGGCTGCTTATAGTGGGAATTGTTTCACACTGAATTCTTGTGAGCTTTCAAACTTGTTTTTGCATGTTAATCATGCGAGTACATTCTTCATATCTAATATGGACAACCAAGATGCCCCAGACCTCAAGATCCATGGCACAATAGGAAAAAAAGATCTTGAGCGAGCAGGACTAATGTTCACTTGAATGTGCCTAAAGGGCACAACAGGGCAAAAGAGAAAACAAATAATGGAAATGTTAACAGCCCAATAGTCTAATGTTAAAATGTTTCAGTCATATAATTTCCCCTGAAAACACAGTCATGGTCCATTGGATTCCAGTTTTCCCACACCGTGGTAACAAAACAAATCGCAAGTCTTGGCACATGCTCTTTCTTTCACAACTCTTTGAATCCTTTGGTCTTTCAGCAGTAGAAGACAATTTTTTGTTTAGAGACATTGCAATTCCTAAATGCCGACAAGCTTTTAGGCAGTGACATTAAAATAGGATGTACCACCCAACCCCTTGACTTTGGTGTAGCATAACCACAGTAGTGCTCTGACGTGGGTTTGCTGCCCACTTGTTCTGTGTCTTTCAGTGTTCTTCTTCCCTCTTGAGTGTTTGTCTCTGATTCTCTGTCTGTTGACAGTTGGTCTCTGGAGATGGGGCCCACACAGATGCAGGCTCAGTGGCAGATAGTTTAGAGGCGGCACCCCCTTTGGAGAGAACCGGGGGCATCGGAGACTCAAGACCACCTTCTTATCAGTCAGTATATTCAGAAAAGACTTTGTGTTGTATTTCATGTAGTGTGCAATAGGGAGATGTGTATTGTGTGAGAGAGAGAGATTCCATGTGCACTTTGCGTTCGACTGTGCATGTGTCATGAATGAGTCCGTCTGTGTTCCCTAATAAGCTCAGTGACAGAGGAAACAGCAAATTGAACGAAAAAATGACACCTTGTGACTATCCGTGAGAAAACAAAATCAGATTTTTTTTAATACTAATTTATCATCCAGTTATCTTCATCCTGAAAATGAATCAGCCATTTGCATTGTCATATAGAGAACTGATTAGTCATTGCAAGTTTCTACATTTATAAGTGCAGTTCAAAATGTTTCAACACAGTTTGTTATGTGATGATAACAAAAAAAAAAGTAATATAAACATTTGTTTTAGTAACTGTTAAATGAACTTAAACTGCCTTGATAACGATGCAATGTAATTCTATTTCTTCAACACTGACTCTGACTTCTGTGCACCGTCTCTCTCTGAAGTGGGAAAGCAGCAAGCGGCCGGGACAGTTTGGACAACGACACAGAGACTGGCTCCATGGTGTCGCAAAGGAGAGAGCGGGAGAGGCCGCGACGGAAACACACTAATGACCACGGTCAGAAAGATGCTTGCTACATAGGTTTGCTTATTGCACTGCATGCATCAGGTGTATTTCCATAATTTTGACGACTTTCCAGTGTAACATATCTGGCGCTTTATGCAGCTTTATTAAAAGCTGACCCAATGGTGTATGCACATCTCCATTATCGATTCCATGAACCTGCAAGGAAAATGTGAGGCTTGTGCAGAGGTTCGATAACTGTGGTTTGACCAACTGCGTTACAGAAAAAGTAACATTATCGTCAGAATAACATGCGGATGCTGCAGTCTGCAGTCGTCTAGATGTATTGATCTTTCTGAATATGCAAGGATGATTGCGGGAGTTGTATTAAAATGTTGCTACAATGTGAAGATTGATCTGTAGTATTATTTTCAGTATAGCTTGACTTTAATTTCCATCTATTTAATATGTACTGATTAGTCAGGGACAAGCATGGTTTAAACAAGAAATAAGTTATTTTTGTAAAGTTTGACATGGTTATATAAGCATAAAGAGAACAGAGTCTGAACCCTAATTTGGAATTCCATACACTGTTATACTTTAATATTAAACTGTGTATTTCTGCTGTCTGTAATTTGTGGATGGAATTTTCAGAATGTATTTTTCTCTGAGCTTTTATCTTTTTGTTTTAAGGAAATAACTGCATTTTCCATGCACCTTGTGTATAAATATGTCATCCTGATGGTAATGCTGTCCCACTATAGGCGGAAGGCAAAACGGCTACTCATCCCGGGCAATGGGACGTGGGGGCGCCGAGTATGACAGCTGCTCATCCTTCATGAGCAGCGAGCTGGAGTCTACTTCCTGCTTTGATTCAGAGGATGATGATGCAACCAGCAGGTCAGATGTCCTGTGTAGCTCTTCAGCTTGTTGTTTTTAAGTGCAGTTCTCTATGAGAACAGGGCTTTTGTTTTGACGAATGCATCTGGAATCGCAGTTCATGGGTCTTGGCAGAGATTAGTAGAATCTAATTGTCTGGTGGCTTTTGTGGTTACCCCCTGGGTTCTTTTCCAGGAGTTAGAGAATATCTACAACACACTTTAGAGACTCTGCTGTTTCTCGGTCATAAAGCATCTCTCATCTCTTTTCCTGTTTATGCAGCTCGTAATAGATCCGAATAAAAGCTTCATCATTATACGAGAAATGGATTTTTGCCTCATCAAAAAATCTGGATATTGGTGTCACCTGATGATTTGTCAGCCAGGTCATAACTTCTAAATGCACTTCATTTAGAAGGTTGGATGCCATTTTAGAAACAGTTGAAGCTGTTCGTGACTCCTGACGAGCACTACTTTCATTATGGAAACATAGTTTAAAGGGCTTCTTACTATGTAGGTAAGAGAAGGGCTTTAATTTGATGTTTAGACAGGCTACATGTTATTAACATTCTGCTCTGCCATGGTTTTTCAGCTTAATTCAGGGTGGCATTTTTTCTGATAACTGAATATATGATGTACTTTCGAATCTCTTTCTCTTTCCTGAACACAGCAAAATAGAAAAATACAGGCAGAGGGCAGGGTCTGCAACCGATCACATAATTCACGGTTTGGATTGTAATACGGTTTTGAGTCATGGATTGTATGCATTTTTTAAAACAGATAAAGGGTTATGGTAAAATGAATTTAAAAATGTGCTGCTTTGGTGTATTACTTGATGTATCTGCCTCTCTTTGTCTGTAGTCACCATTCTGTAGCCTCTCTCAATGTCCTGTTTCCCAGTTACACCCCTGAAAATGCCCAAAGTTTGTCTACAAAGTCTACGATGGATTTGAAATCAGTCGCTCTTCCCTAACCCAATAATTTCTATGACAACGTCTATCTTGTTTAGGGAATTATTAGTTTACTTTAAGTAACAGCATCCTATTGCAATAAATATTTATTAGTTCATATATTACAGCTATTCCATATGTACATATAGCTTCTAAAATTATATGTTCTTCTTTTCTTGTTTTTAGATTTAGCAGCTCCACTGAGCAGAGCTCTTCTCGTCTAATGAGACGACACCGCCGTCGCCGACGGAAACCTAAGGCCTCCAATATGGACAGGGTGAGACCACACACACTTTGGGCGTACAGGACTGCAAATCAGCCCCAGACATTAAAATAGTGTTCCAGTTCATGACTCTTGATTCTTTTCCCTCATATTTCTTTCCTTTTTCCCCCCAATTTTCATCGTTATTATCTCCAGTCTTCATCATTCAGCAGCATCACAGACTCCACCATGTCTCTGAACATCATCACTGTTACTCTCAACATGGGTAAGTGATCTAGCCATGTGGCAGCTGCACACAGAATGCAATTAGATTTATTGAGATACATAGTCTATTCAAAATAAACTCCTCCTTATACAGCCCCACGCTGAGCCTGAGTTCAATAATTCCTTTCACAAGATGGTAAAATATGCAAGTGTAATCATTTTTTCCCCCGTTGTTATGCAGGTCATTGTAGTATTTTCTGTCTTTACTTATTTCACTGCTGCTTCACATCACTGTTGGATTCCCTTTATGTGTTCCTCTCCTCACAGAGAAGTACAACTTCTTGGGCATCAGTATTGTGGGTCAGAGCAATGAGAGAGGCGATGGAGGAATCTACATCGGCTCTATCATGAAGGGAGGAGCTGTGGCTGCAGATGGACGCATAGAGCCTGGGGACATGCTGTTGCAGGTGTGTGTCTGTATGAATTGTGTCGTGGGATTTATTGGAATAACTATGACTGTAACTATGAAAGTTGGGTTATAACAATTTTGTATTAGACACATCCTTTGTTGTCATAATGACTTGTATTTCTGTACAAATATGTTTTCAGGTGAACGACATAAACTTCGAGAACATGAGCAATGATGATGCAGTTCGAGTACTTAGAGACATAGTGCACAAGCCAGGGTAAGCAGCAAACCGGCATACGTTAATAAATACAAGCATATTCTTTAACAGCAATGCATTAAAATATTCTTGTGTAAAACACAGGCGCAAAATAAGGACATCACTGAATTCTAGTCAAATTAAATCTACTCCTTGTCTCTGTGTTTGTTACCAGGCCCATTACTCTGACTGTCGCCAAGTGCTGGGACCCGAACCCTCGGAGCTGCTTCGCTCTGCCCAGGAGTGAGTGTTTGTCTCTCTTGTTCCATTTTCCTTTTAATTCCAATCAAATGAATACCTGCAAAAACACGAAGAGCTGTCTGTTTTGGTAAGTGGATAATATCACCAATTCTCACTGCATACCCTATATTTAATTCCACAGGTGAGCCAATCCGACCCATCGACCCAGCTGCGTGGGTGTCCCACACGGCGGCTATGACCGGGGTGTACCCTCCGTATGGCATGAGCCCTTCCATGAGCACCGTCACCTCCACCAGCTCCTCGATCAGCAGCTCTATCCCTGAGACTGAACGTGAGTCACATCACCCCCCTGCAGCTCCCTGTTATGACACGTTTATTCTGAACAACTTACATCGGACCCCAACTATTTTTACATTAACGTTCCTTTTCTCTTGATAAGAACTTTGCTCACATGCTTCCCCCTTTTTGAAGTTGTAGTGTGTTTCTTTGTTTTGCTGTCCATGTGCTCCTTTTATCCCTTTACAGTATATATAGTGTTTTTTGTTGACTTTTTGATAACCTACTTGGTAAAGCAATTAAATAAATTTGACCATTTGCACTATTATGATATGAGGCATTAGGTCCTCCAGGATTAGATGTTTCACTTTCTGAACATTATGCTTTCATTTGGGAGCCCCGACACTCCTCTGTCCAGATCTCCAGAAATGCAGTAAAAACAGTATTTTCTCAGTTTTAAGTGCGGCCCTGCCCTCTCACTGCATTCCATTGACTATACTCTGGTCCAGCTTTTACTGTGTTCAGCCTAACAGCGTCATCTGCTCAATAACTCTTGTCAAAAGTAAGCCATAACTCACAAACTACTCTTCCCTGTAATCTTTGGAGGGATGGCGATGTTTTGTTTCTGAAGAAAAACCCTTCCCCTCTTGACATACTTTCACATTTATGTAATAAATTTCATATGATAACATGAATTTAAGGTCAAGAAAAACTAACCAATTTAAACAGTGTTTAAAACACTGTTGCATGTCTGGTTGCAATTTATGGTTTAATGGTTCGTTTTTCATTTTTGGATAATTGGCCGACTGTATTGTTGCCAGTAGTTATTTCAAGTGCAGCTACGGTAAAGTTTAAAAGGAGAAAAAAATGTCTTCATGGGAAATCTCTTGTGTTCAAAAGTTTATCCAGTACACAATGCAATGCAGGCACAAGGTTGAGTTTTATTTAATGGGTGTGACTGTTGCATGTGTGCACAGCTGCAACAGCTTGCACTACAGTGAAACATTCAAAGGAAGTCATGTGAATGCTGGAAGCATTTAAATTCCAGGTATTGTCTCTCCTTTTGAGGATTTAGAAATACATTTTGTCATTTACTAATTAATGAACACTGAAAAAATAATATCCACAGAATATCAGACTGTCACATGTACGATACTCCCAAGAGAAGATATTCACACCGTTTTTATTGGAGGAATGGTCACAAGGCTTCCTGGGAAATGAAGGAAATCAAGAGTTCAAGGGAGGACATTTAATTTATTATGATCAGGCTTTTGTTGAAGTTTTGTCAAGATCAGCTCAGTTATCATCCAATTAAAACAAAAATGCAGCCTAATCCAGTCTGATTCATGATCAAGACAGAACAGTGGTTGTATTACAGTCCAGACCACAGGAAACCAAATATTACTTGAGGCAAATTTTTGGGTTGTCTAGATACAATAAGAGCACTCAGTTGTGCTTTCATCAAATATGTAGGAATCCAAACCTCAACATTTTGATACTTGTGTGAGTTTAATTTCTTTGTCCTTAAAACTGGTTCAGTGGTGTTAAATCGTCAAAATCTCAGACAGATTTGCGTCCAATCAGACCCATACTACATACTACTTCAAGAAGCATATGGTTAAGCTCTCGTGGTAACTTGTATACATGTCCTCTGATCTTTCCCAGGATTCGATGACTTCCACCTCTCCATCCACAGTGACATGGCAACAGTTGCCAAGGCCATGGCCTGCCCAGAGTCGGGTCTGGAGGTGCGGGACAGGATGTGGCTCAAGATAACGATTGCTAACGCCTTTATTGGTATGTCTGTGAAAGCAGAGGACATGGTCCAGCTGAAGTGTAGCTAAAGCCTCTTGTATCAGTTCAGAATTTTGAATCGTTTGCTTAAATCAAACATCATTACAAATTTCCATTATGAGATATGACTAATAATTAATAACCCATTATTCATCCAGTAAAAATTATTTGGGTTTCCGTTTTTTTGAACATTAAAATCAGCTGTGACCCAATAAATGTCTCATAAATATAGATGATTCAGATCATCTTGTATATTATTCTACATCATGCAGCAGTTATAGAATGTGGGGAGCGAAGTTGCTCGTGACATATCCAGTACCTAAAATGTGTCTTGTCTTTTTGTCCTCAGGTTCTGATGTGGTTGACTGGCTGTTCCACCATGTAGAAGGCTTCTCCGACCGCAGAGAAGCCCGTAAATATGCCAGCAACCTGTTGAAGGCCGGCTACATCCGACACACCGTTAACAAGATCACCTTCTCTGAACAGTGTTACTATATATTCGGAGACCTCTGTGGTAGTAAGTGAACATTCTTTGGTTGGATCTGCTTTGAATGTTAGCAGTAAAAAATGTTATGGTGTCTGTTTCTGTTTATCTGTCTGTATTGTCAGCTGTTGTAGAGTAAAGCAGGACAAAACTTTAGGCTTCCGATTAGTGTGGAAGTCTAAATCTGTTTGTTTTTTTCTCCCTCAGACATGACCCACCTGTCTCTCCATGACCATGATGGTTCCAGTGGGGGTGCCTCAGATCAGGACACTCTCCCCCCTCTGCCCCATCCCGGGGCAGCCCCCTGGCCCATGGCCCTACCCTACCAGTTCCCCATTCCACACCCATACGACCTGCCACAGCCCTTCCATGGTGGACCAGGCGCCGGCAGTGCAGGAAGCCAGCACAGTGGTAAGTGCAGTTAAAACATTCTGCAGTAGCAAGCTTGATTTCATGTAAGTAACAGCAGATTGTATTGATAGGAAATTTTTGTGAAAAAGTATCAAAATGTTTGTAGAAACTTCTCCAACAGTTGCATATTCCTTTTCTCCATTATGCATCTGTATGCTCCTAACAATATGTCGCACAGTATGTTGCAAACACGTAACGACGACATAGTTTTAACAACATATCAAAAATACAATACTTCAGGCAGAGCTCCATATCTTACAGGAGGAAAACACAAAATGTGAAAAGTTGTCACAATTCTTGCAACTGATAAGAATTCATGCTAGCTGTATTTCTTTTGAAAGAGCAAACTTACTTACTGTGTTTCACATCTTGTTCGCTGTCTTAGAATAAACATAACTTTTTTACCCCCACACTTTCTATTCACTTATTGGTCCAATGCATGTTTAAATGAGCTTACTCCAAAAGAAACAGCCTAGCTCTGTCACAAGTGTAAATATATCCCTTCCAACAGCTCCAAAGCTGCCCTATTTTTGCATCTTATTTTGTGTATTTAACGTGTAGAAATAGAAAACCAGACATTGTGGTTTTAGGAGCAGTTTGCTTATGCAGCAGAGATATTTACTGACCAAAAGCAGCTGGGCCCACTGACTGCACAAAACGTCTCAGATGTCCTGTCCATACTTTGTGGTTGCTCACTACCATTAAGTGTATTGGTGAATAGTTCACCGGGTTACAAGATACAACATGAGTTTTGGAGTTATAAGGTGTATTTTATTTATTTATAGTTGGAGCTTAGCTAATCCTGGACCTGCCTGTCTAAAAGATGCAAAGAGATAAAATGTTTTCAATCTTTTCATCAGTCCATGGATTTGATGGCAACTCGTGTTCTTCTCAAAATGTTTGTACTATTATGGTTTTAAATTCATCTATTTGAAGATTTTGCCTCAAAAGCAAGCAGGCTGTTTGTGGTAATAAAATGAAAACATGTATTTGCCCTCAGTAATGGCTAAATTGTCATGCCTGTGTAAGGCAGTAAATGCTCAGTGACCATATCTGCATTAGTCACACAGCTCTCCTGAAAGTCTTTCACAAACTGGGTCAGTACTGCCTGCATCACTTCACTAACACGCAGATGGGAGTGAGTGGCTCCTGTAGGTCTCATGTATGTGTTTGAATATTACATTTGGATAATAATCACTGTGTCTTCATGTCTGTCTCCAGGAAGCAGTGGTTCGAACTGCAGCAAGAACGAGGGCCGGAAATCTGGCGGCAGTGGGAGCGAAACTGAGATCAGGAGCCACCGAGCTCCAAGCGAGCGCTCAGTGGCTCCCCCTAGTGAGCGAAGCGTTCGTAGCTCGGTCAGCCACCGCAGTGCCATCTCCCACTCAATAGCCTATGGTCCTGGCCTTGTCTATGGCCCCCCTGGCCTACCCCCCCAGCCGCAACATCTGTCTACAGCTGCACCTGGCGCTCCACCAGGCAGAGAACTCACCTCTGTGCCCCCCGAGCTCACCGCCTCACGTCAGTCCTTGCGCCTGGCAGTGGGCAATGCCGGAGAGTTCTTTGTTGATGTGATGTAACGCAGGTTGTAGGCCAATAACAAAGTAGCAGATTGGGCTTTCTTGTGTCATTATAAGGCTGAGAAGGACAGCCTGACAGGACAGGAGGGAGGGAAGACTGCAAAAGCTGTAACCCAAGACCTTGATTCCACTCTCACAAAAGCAGAAATGGAAGCAACCCTGTTGTGTATGCTGAGAGAAAATGTTCCTCCTCTCTTGTGCTTTTCTTCTTAGTAGTAGTGGCAATACTTTCTTCAATGAAGAAACCCTGTCGCTCAAGTTGGAACCAAAGCGCCTCTCTCATTTTCCACTCTTCGGTGGGGAAGTGTTTGCGTAAGGACAAAGAGCAAGAGAGGGAGGGAGGCATTGGAAATGACAGCTGGGGAAGATGACTGCGCTTTTCTACATGGATGTTTTTCATTTGTTCTTCTCTTTACTCTTCTCTCCTCTCTGCCTTCCTTATCTAACACTCTCTGTCCTCCCCCACCCCTGTTCATGTTGAGAAGCCTCTTGCCTCCTTCTGGTCTTTCAATTCCTCATGACTGCTAACAACAAAAAACAACAACTAAAAGAAAGCTGAAATGAACACTAACTGTTAACCTTATTCAGACTTTTTTTAAATGTTTGCTTGACTTAAGAGAGAAAGAAATGGAAAAATGTGTATGTAGTGCAAGAGAATCGCAGTCCTTACTTGTAAGAATGCATTTGTTTAATTATATATGTAGTTGGTCACAACTAGTTTCATTTTTCAATGCTAAACACGAGCATCTAACTTCCAAGAGTCATTTTTACACTACACATCTGTATTTTCATCTGTTAACCAGAGCGTTTTCAGACTCTGTTGTGATAATGTATAATGGAAAAAAAAAATTCTTATGTCTTTCACACTACTCTTTTATCAAGGAGAAAAATGTCTTTTTATTTATAAATATAGTTTTATGACTTAATTCTGCTTTGTGTTTTCATTTGAGTAGTTAATTATGCATGTTTGTGAAGCAGAAATTTTCAGCTTTGTGTGTGTGTGTGTGTTTATAGTACATTAGGTCATATTTGAATTTAATGGCAGTGGATTCCATACGGTCCCAAGATTAGGAATGTGAAGGTTAGGCAATCTGCTGCACAGATGTGTGTGTGTGAAATGGGGGTTTGGGGGGGGGGGGGGGCAGCGGCTTTGGGTGTGTGCAAGAGATCATCCTGTGCACATTTAGATTTGCCTCAGAACTGAATGACCCTTTGCAAAATGTTCCGTGTGGTTACGGGGGTTGAGGGAACTCTTGTAGAGAGGGGATTTGATTCAACTTAGACAAAAAGTTCAATCAGAGTCAGACTCTGCAGGATAGAATAAAATAAGACCACCCACACAAGCGTTAGTTTAAAGGATTAACATATTTCCTGTCTCCCCACGGGGAAATTAGTTTTCTTACTCACATGCTTTCAAGGTGGGAGTTTGTGAGCAGCCATCCACCTCTGTGGGGCTCCAAAGTCATAAGGTGACCACTGTTACTCAAGAACATTTAATTAAACAAAATGGTTACATGCCAACATTACTCGAGTTTAAATTTTAAAAAGGGTACTAGTTAATCGTGCTGCCCATTATAGCTATCACAAACATAACCACTAGTAAACTACCATGAAACTGACAATAATTGACCAGTAGCCTATGTAGCTTATCAAAACAAGGCCTGGGTGCGGTTTACACATCGCTCCAGCCGCGCCTTTTCCTGTCACAGCGGAACGGTTGTGCGTAAGGACGGCGAGTCAGCTGACAGCTATCGGAGCACCAGGAGGAAGCAGCGGAATTAGCGGGTGTGTGAACCGGGAACCCACTGGATCCTGACACAGGCTTTATCCAAGGCAAACGGGGGCGAAGGACTGGTGGCGCTCGTTAGAGAACTAGGGTAAGTTCACCAAATTTTGACGTTTCCCGTCAAAATGCTCTGTAACTGTAACCCGGTAACCGTTTCGGACAGCCAGTGAATCGGTTTAAATCGGGGCGATGCTAACATTAGCAATGTTAGCTGCCTTTCCGTTAGCTAACGTCAAGCTGGCAACGGCAACTACTATGATAATGGAAGGTGTTTCTGTTCTACAAAATAAAAGCATAAACTATTATATGTCTGCAATGTATTAACGATGTCACTTTTTTGGAAACCGTCGGGCTAAACTTTCAAGGTGTTGATTTGTAAGTTGGCGATAATTAAGTGTTGCATGTTAAATGGTCAACTAAACAGTCAGATTTTCTTTTCACCGGAAGTCCATTTTGAAAATTCCGCAAGGCTCGACGCTGGTTCGCCGATCACCGCCAGCTAGCCTGCTTTCGTAAGCTAAATTAGCTAGCTACCTCTCATTCGGTCTATTCTCCATCACTTTTGATCTTAGCTGAAGGTCAATCCTCCATCAATGACGTGGCCACTCAAGTATGCTTAAAACAACAAAGCCTTTTTAGCACACCTACCCTTAAATGGTCGGTGAACAAATGAGAAATTATGAAAAATGTATGAACGATAGGAAATGGCCCTAGTGAGCAGACATCTTGACTTCGGCCAATAAAAGCCACTCAGGTTTTGTGAGCGGTTTACTCGGTCACGACTCGGCAATGTTCACATGGGGAAATTATTCTACTAATATGTGGCATATTATTGTGTTGTATACTCTCACTCGGCACCGTGTGCTTAAATTGTCTGGTCTCTGTCTTCGAGGAATTTCAAGCATGTCCTTCATCCCCTGGTTTCCAGAAGCTTCATTTTTGAATGAGGACAGACTCTTATGATTTAACACTCTAATACTTAACGTTAAGGCTAATTGTTAAGCAGCTACACTGCCTCTAGATGAGTTTTTTTTTCTGTCCATAGGTTTGAATCATACTTTGGATTTCATGAGAAGACTAATCGGCTCCAGGCTGCAAATGGTAGTCAAATGCAACCCCAGTAAGAGCAGCAGATTTGTAGCTGGTTACCTGGTGACATCCTGCTTCACACTGGTGGCTGTTAATCTGCTGTTAATCTTACTTTGGAAGAGAGCAAGGAATTGACTGGTGAGGGTGGTAGTGGGGGAGTCTCGTAATCCGCTATTGGAGTGATGGTTGATGCATGTGTGTGTTTGCACATGCAAGTATCAAAAATGAGTCACCGCATTGGGGCAGCTGCAGGGTATATTCAATTGGCAATTGAGAGTGGTGTGTGTGTGTGTGAGGGAGAGACAGAGAAAACGGATGTGAGGGACAAGCGCCTCCCTGTACTGTCGGTCACTCCCTCACTTTTCACTGCTTTCACTTCTCTATCACCCCTTTTTCCTTCCTCTGTTTCCTTCTTGCAACATCCCGCTCCATCTCTATATCTTCTCAGGCGGGATTTGGTTTCGCCATGGCCAGTTGGGACTGAGAAGCAGCCATAATGATTGGAGGATTGTTCATCTACAACCACAAGGGGGAGGTCCTCATCTCCCGGGTCTACCGAGATGACATTGGGTATGTTTCAAGGGAGCAAAGCTGCTGTAACATTCCTAAATTTCTGTGGGCTTCATGTCAGTGACAAGGTCCTGATCCAGTGGAAGGTGAACAGGTTAGAATTGAGTCTGGAGGGATGAGAGAGGTTTATGTTCCTCTTTCCAGATAAGAGGTTTACATTTGTCTGTTTTGTTATCTCCTCTAAAATGTGTTATAGAGGGGTGGGGTCGGTGGGGTCGGGTGGCGGGGGGGACAAAACCAAACCAAACCATGATTACTACGGTGTAACTAACTCTTAGACAAAGAACACAATTAGGTGAAGTTAGAATAAAAATGTCCATAAAATACATTTATTTGAATTCAGAAACATGCATCTATATGCAAAGATTCTCCCAATAAATGAATGATAAAATACAAGTGAGTATAATAATAATAATAATAATAATTTTTAAAAAAACCACATACACAAAGTATCATTGTGCACTATCAGGGAAATAACTGATGTTCTCATTCAACATTGTCCATGTCATGACATAATGATTCTGTTCACTCATGTTCATCGTGCCACACCTTTTTAAAAGATAAGCTGCAACTGTGTGAAAAGCTCTTCAAAATTGACCTTGGTGTTAATACTGGACACAAGTTACTTAAGTAAGTTAAGTATTACCATATGGAAATGAGGTATTGACAGCAAGAACATTTTACCTGTGTTTGTGTGTGTGTGTTAGGTTGCCAAAGTTAAGAAAAGCATTTTCTTAGGTTTGGTTTGGAGGAGTGGGTTTTAATGACTCACCTTAAATGTTGAAGTAAAAAGAGACTTTAAACTAACCAAACCGCGGAGGCAGGAGTCTATACAAAGCTGCTGAAGATTAAGTAATAGTGAAAAGGAAATTTCCCACTGCCGAATGCTGGGCTCAGATTACAAGAGTTTAGGGCCAGTTTAATTCCAATTTGCCCCTCCTGACAATCGGCGGAGCCATCTCGTCTGGGACCTTGGACGGTACCAATGTTTGACACAGATTATCTGCCGGTAATGTGAGGAATTCACAGATCACAGGTCAAAAACTCACTGGGGCTCTCATGTTGACTCCACAACAATCTCTCATCGAGACTCGTTTAGCCTTCTGTTTTGTTGTTGCATCATGTCGTTCTCTTTTCTTTACATCTGCTTCCCCATTATTTAAAAATCCTGTAGTGTGTGCATGTTTAAGATTAGGGAGAAAATAGTCTGAAGTGCGTGATGCAGCCAGATTTCAAAATCTGTTAGGATTTTTAAAGTGCTGTAGTCTGAGCCTGGCTTAAATTGATGACTAAAAATATGCTTGATGGAGACTTGGGGCAATAGGCTAAAAACCTAGCCACTTGTGGCTCAACCACATTGTAAAAATGTGGGTTAAGGTTTGGCACTTAACACGTGTCAGGTTAAAGGCTTCATCCACATAGATATAGACAGGAATTTAACTGTGCGGCCACAAAAATAAACTGTTGTTCTATTGTGAAGATCTGA
Organism: Hollardia meadi; assembly: GCA_037974645.1. Lineage (NCBI taxonomy): Eukaryota > Metazoa > Chordata > Actinopteri > Tetraodontiformes > Triacanthodidae > Hollardia > Hollardia meadi. Next base: position 8,546,353 of record JBBPCS010000393.1, on the reverse strand, counting down.
TTTGTATACCGTCTTACTTTCTTCCTCCCCTCTTCCTTGTTTGATTGGTTGTTTGTGACCTCCAGAACACGCATACAGTGCCTTGTAGATTTATACAGTGAGGGTTGGGTTGGCTTACTGTGTCTAAAGGTAATTTTTTGTACAGACACTTTAAAACATTTTAATGTTTTATCTCTTTAGCCATTTTTGATGTAGTTGTAGGGTCATAAGCACAGAGAAGATGGGAGAAGGAGAGGGAAAAGAATGGCATATTCTGCCTGCCAGAGCTGTTAAGTGTAACATGTTGCATCAGCAAACTGAGCCAATGAGACACCATTAAATAGTCTGTTGGAATTAGATGAGGACAAGGTCCGTGGGTTTGTTTAAATGACTTACAGCATACATACGTGCACACATTCTGTATGTGTACCAGGATCCCTAACGTCCTTTGTCTTGTGTCTGGGCAGCAATCGGTAATGCAATTGTGGTTTCTTTATCTTCAATCAGTGCTCCTTCCTTGTCTAAAAGTAGTACAAATACAGTGCCACTTCTGGTCTCTGCGTCCTCAGACACAGCACAGTTTGTACTACAGAATAGCACTGGATACGTATTAAAAGAAAACAGAAATTTGAATTCAGGACCTCATAACAACAGTTAATTTTGCGGAAAGGTGTAAAAACAGGAGAAAATCACCAGAAAAGTTCTATCTGTACATCTCCAATGTGGTTGCGGCATCATTTTTGATGATTATTACACATTATGTTGCTCTCATTCCTGGAGTGTATGTGCTATAATGTTGCAATGACATCTGTGGTCACACTTGTTTTATATTGAAACAGCTTTTAGTTATAGCTGAAATAGAAATGGATGCAGTTGAAATAATTCAGCTGTTATTGAGAGATACAAATTAAGACTCACACTGCTGTTGCGATAATAACACACACAACTTGTATTAAAGAACAATATAACTATTCGATTTATATGATGGCATCATCATAAACTCCATGTCACTCACCTTGTCTGTGTACATGATGCACGAAAATGTCTCTTGTGCATTTTTGTCTCCTCTCCTTTTACTTCATCCTTTTTTCCTCTGTATCACCTTTTCCTCCATCTGTCCATCTTGGCCCCTGTAGGAATAGGTAAGAGATGCTCGAGCCTATCAAGCATGACCCCTGCCCTCTCATGGCCACCAATCAGTGGCCTCCTGAAACCCCTGACTGCATGCACATTAAATCCACAGTCAACATCCTGATACCTCCTCCAAGCATGAGTCACCTGTCATGATACAACAGTGATAAATAAACCACCAGATACAACAGCCACGCAATCAAAGCCAACAAATCAGCCGCTACCAGAGCCCATCAGAGTATTGATGCTCACAAACAGCTCTACTAGTGCTTGAGCATGGAGAGTGATTGGTTAATGTAGTCCTCTCATCCTTTAAATCTACCCTGATTTTTTTTTTTTTTTTTCACAAGAGAAATAGGTTAGATCATTTTATATTAATTTGATGAGGTCTCATTTGTAGAAGGGGGGCCTTGAATTAAGTAACATACACTGAAATAAAAGCTATGTTTTTTAAATTGTTTTATTTTAATTCAAAGCTTAAATTCTGTTTTCATACATTTCAAAACAATATGTTTAATATTTTTTGTCGGCTGATAATAATACTTAGTATTGATATTATCATCACGGTGGCCTTCTAGACTGACATATTGTACCTTTGTCCTCATGGGCATTCAGTACTTGCCACATGGAATTCCTGAACTTGGAAACATAGATGTTGATATTTTGATGACATTGTAGAAATATCTTTATTTTATCTTTTTGTATCCCTCTTGTAACTTTGGTCTTCATGGTAATATTCAAAACAGGAAGCAATAAGTCAAGTACCAGTAAGAGCAGTGGAGTTGTTTACCAGCAGGCTCGGTTCTTGTACATTTTTGTACTTTTTTTATTTTGTACTTGTTCTTGTCACCTACTGTATTTATAAAATAAAGTAGATAACAGTATTCTTGAATATCACTAAGGTCAACATTTTCTGCCTCCTAAGTGTTCTCAGCAGGATTTGGTATTCTTGTCAGAACGCGCTGCCTCCTTTGCACTAAGCCCTGTTATATATACTGTATATCCACATTAACCGATTCCTCAAAGAATCATTGCACTAAGGTATTCTTTAAGGTAAACTTAAAACAAATAGTCCAATTCAAGATCAGATTTTGACCATACATGATTTAAAAAAAAAACTTTTCCCATGGAGTTTGGTTAGTTATGATGCTGCAATGACCCTTCCCTCTCCCTCATTGTAATTATCACCATTTACACAAAACAACACTCCTTTTATCCGTCTAAATGCACCAGCTTAAGGTGTCCCCTTCCAGTTGGTTGGAACATGTTTTGATAATTGCTCATATCTTGAATCGAGGTCTGAAGGGGTTATTTGAGTCCAGTGCAGAAATGGCAATCTAGATATCCTATTCTTAACATTTTCACAGGATGTGACAGGGTGGTATAGTGTTGACAGCAGTCTCACTGTTATATAAAAGCCTGAAATCATTTCTTAACACCCAACATAAATGTCTCTCGCTCTTTTTGTCACCCTCCCTTCCATCTCAGGCGGAATGCGGTGGATGCGTTCCGTGTGAACGTGATTCATGCCCGGCAGCAGGTTCGGTCCCCGGTCACCAACATCGCCCGCACCAGCTTCTTCCATGTCAAGCGCTCCAACATCTGGTTGGCGGCCGTCACCAAGCAGAATGTCAACGCTGCCATGGTGTTCGAGTTCCTCTACAAAATGTGTGACGTCATGACAGCCTACTTTGGCAAGATCAGCGAGGAGAACATCAAGAACAACTTTGTGCTCATCTACGAGCTGCTGGATGGTAGGAGATGATAGTTTGTTTGTGATGTTTGTAGTGATGGCAAAATCTGTCTTTTTAATGTCATATATTATGTAGGTTGTGGTGGGTTGCATTAACTGTTGTTTGGAGGGGCCCAAAAAAGTGGCTTCATGATGACGCTGCATAAAACACAGTCAGGGCTTGTTCCTTCCAACACTACATGGTCCAGGTTTTTTCTCTTGCTCATCTGATCTCTTACTGACTCTTATCTGTCTGTGTTTGTTCATACAGAGATTCTGGACTTTGGCTACCCCCAAAACTCGGAGACCGGTGCTCTGAAGACCTTCATCACCCAGCAGGGCATTAAGGGACAGGTCAGCAAGACAAGTTTTGTCTTTAAATTGAAGATGAAATTTTGATTAATTAATTCTAACTTCCTCATGACCTACCGCCATGAAGGCTGTAATCTTCAGTTTATGTTGTGGCAGTCTTAGAAAGGTGTTGATTTAGCTTTATAATAATTTCAGATTGTTTTATGAGATGCCCCGAGCCGGTTTGCTTTATCTGGATTTTTATTAGACTGATGTCTGATATAAAACCTGATTTATTTCCAGTCCTTTGTTTATTATAATCCATTGGAGTAATCCTTTGAGTAGCAGCCGTCAAATACACCAAACATTTCAGTACACTGGAACCTGCAGTATTCCTTAATGCACAGCACTGCAAGCGAAACAAGTAATAACTAACAGCGGGATTCAATGATATCCACTTTGACAGTGAGTAAGGGTGACACTAGTGTCTCTATGGAACATATCACTGTGCACACAAAACCCATTAGGACCCATTAGAGGGAAACTGTGATGCAGACAATTTTGCAGAAGCATCTGATTGGCTACAGATAATTCCCTTTTGAAAGAAATGCATTTGTGAATTGAGTTGTGACAAAGGAGTCTTGAAAAACACAAATGCACTGAAGTTCACACATGACGAGCAGTTTGTACAGGTTCAGCAGTCTGTATAAAGATGTAAAAATGTGTCTTTGATGAGAATTGCATTGAAATCGTATCTTATATTTCTGGTGTTGTCTTCTTGTTTCCCTCAACTGTGGACTTGGACTCTTCATAATTCAGCACCAGGTAATAAACAACACAGAGAAATTCCAGCTCAGTAAAATTCATTTTATCCGTGTATGGGACTACGTCCTATTAGTTTCCCTTCCTGCTAATGATCCCTCTTCATCGCCTTGTTTCTTTAGTCAGTCTGTCAGTCGTCTTCTATTGTTAGTAGTGATACAGTTTCTCTCCCCGTCTCCCAGACAAAAGAGGAGCAGTCTCAAATCACCAGCCAGGTGACGGGGCAGATCGGCTGGCGTCGTGAGGGCATCAAGTATCGCCGCAATGAGCTTTTCCTGGATGTACTAGAGAGCGTCAACCTGCTCATGTCACCACAAGGTCTGTTTATGCATGCTACTCAAACTGGGTGGGGGCTGCTGACATGAATGATTAACTGAAATTGTATCATTCAGAACAACTAGTGACAGAAGTTCACTGCTTCAGAGTTCTGTGTTTTATGTCTCTTTTTAAAAAAATATTTACATATTTGTGATACATATTTTTAAACAATTTATTTTTCAATATATTTATCTTTTTAAAAAAAAATCTTTTTATTTATTTATCTTAGCCAGCCAATTAATAGCCAGGGATTAACAAAACAATAAAATTTCACTACAAGGGCCATTTGGTAATCGTAGCTGCTTTGGAGGCTTTTGATCATATCACACCATCTTCCTCATTAGAAGTAGTTGGGAGTTTATAGTTTTAACTACAGAAAATGATGTGCTCCTCAGTTAAGATAATTGAAAATACTGGCCTTTTTTCTACATTGTGCTTGCATTCTTTCTGTGCAGGCCAGGTCCTGAGCGCCCACGTGTCGGGCCGAGTAGTGATGAAGAGCTACCTTAGTGGAATGCCTGAGTGCAAATTCGGCATGAACGACAAGATTGTCATCGACAAGCAGGGCAAGGGAGGAGCATCTGATGAAGCGGGGAAGAGGTGAGTGACGCCACAAGGAGGGTCAGCAGAATATCTAAAATCAACCATATTTTGCTAAACGAGGCTGAACATGATTTTAGATAATTTGCAGTCGAGTTTCTTTTATTGCGAGAATTTATTGTTGAAGTCAGTTTTTAAGAGACCACCTTGTCTGTTAGCCCTGTGTCTGTGTTATGAGTGTTGCCTTGCTGCTTACAACAAGACAGACTTTACATTTTTTTTTCTTTCCTTTGGATGCATCTCTCCTTTCTTTCCCTCTCTTTCTTTTCTATGTGCTGTACCTCAGTGATTTAGGGGGAGGAAGGTACTGTACTGTCAAGTGTCCTCACCCTCTGCCACTTAAACACACACACACACGCACACCTCTACCTGTCTTGTCTAAGCCCTTAATCACATTAAGAATCTGTAAATCCTGCTCCCCACACACTCAATACAAATCAAACACGCCTTTTTAACTCTTCAGTGTACTGCCCAGTGGTTGTTGCCTATGTTGTGGAATGTTTGGATTGTTTATTTCCCGACACCTACCAGCCTGACTTTTAACTCTTTACCCAGACACCTAACAGGGATTGTGATTTGTTTTGTTGCACAATAGTGTTGATTTAATGTTTTAGTTTTTATGTCATGACATTAGCAGTTGTGTCCCTATGTGTACTCTTACCTTAATGTTTCCTTAAACTATGGTCATTAGTTGAGGGAAAGTCGTAGTTTTATCTGATGAAGAATTGGTATCATAATTATTTAAAATTATTATAATTTTAAATAAACAAGTGAACTAATATTCCTTTGTCTGTTTTGTATGTGTCTCTTATGCGTTTTTCTCCCGGCAGTGGGAAGCAGTCCATAGCCATCGATGACTGCACTTTCCATCAGTGTGTGCGCCTCAGTAAGTTTGACTCAGAGCGTAGCATCAGCTTCATCCCCCCTGATGGAGAGTATGAGCTCATGAGGTCAGTAGATGGATTTTTGATATCCTTTAAAGCTTGTAGTTGTTGTTGTTAAGAAACTGAGTGAGACCACAGGTCTGTCTTTAAATAAATTGGTTGTTTTGAGAACTGAATGAGAGAGGCGTGGATTAACACTGACACATATTTTAAAACGACATTTTCTTACATGAACTGTTTTGTCATGCCCATTCTTGCAGGTATCGCACCACTAAAGACATCATCCTGCCGTTCCGAGTTATTCCTCTGGTCAGGGAGGTTGGCCGCACTAAACTAGAGGTTAAGGTGGTCATTAAGTCCAACTTCAAACCCTCGCTGCTGGCCCAAAAGATCGAGGTGAGCTCTTTTCAAAGTCCAAATGATGGTAAATGCAAACAACCAAGACCAGAACACACAGATCCTGATTTCCAAAATTGGTCAATACAGCAAAGTACAAATTAAACATGACCAAACGTAATCAAAGACACTTTGTAACACATCTGCAGTTATGTGTATGAAGTTTGATTGCTTTTATATTGCTTCATTATCAACTCCTCAGGTGCGTATCCCAACGCCCCTTAACACCAGCGGTGTGCAGGTGATTTGTATGAAGGGAAAAGCCAAGTACAAGGCCAGTGAGAACGCCATTGTCTGGAAGTGAGTAGTAGCTCTGCTTTTATATTCATATACAAACCATAGACTGTATTAAAGAGAAGTGGACGTAGCTTCTTGGTCTAAAAAGTGAAGCCAATGTGAGGTTCTCTTAAACCAGCCATCAGGGGGTTCCCTTGATTTATTACGTCAGTAAAAAGTTTCATTAAGAGTTCATTGTCTCAGTCACTAGTTTCAAGTCTTCTTCAATACAGTACATGTTCATTTTGTAAATTATCGTGCCGTTTAGATTAAAATAGAGCATTGTATGCTTTAGGCATGACTACCTTGTGATTGACAAGTCGTTACCACAGTGTGTTCTCGGATCCTCAGTCAGTCAGCTCCACCCTTGAGTTCAAATATGATCATGGCTCCAAAAAAACCAAGATGAAGACCACCGTAATGCCACACTCGAGGCATCACAATAGTAGCCCACAAAGCAATGGGTGACATCATAGTAGCTATGTCCACTTTTCTATACGAACTCGGTTTTCTATGTTCTCTGTGTCAAGTTAATGATTAACAGCTTCTCTTTGGTGTCTTTATTTGTTTAACCTCACAGTTCTCTCTCTCTTGTAAACCTATTTACTTGGCCATTATTTATTCTTGTGAGGGTTTTAAAATTAGGCTTTTTGTTATTGAAACCAATGCGACACTTCCAAATCTTTACCGTTTGTGTGTTTGCAGGATCAAACGCATGGCTGGGATGAAGGAGTCTCAGATCAGCGCCGAGATCGAGCTGCTGCCGACCAATGATAAGAAGAAATGGGCCAGGCCTCCCATCTCTATGAACTTTGAGGTCAGACCGATTAATATTCTACAATCTCTGCCTTCCTCTCTGTCACACACACACACAAACACACACACACACACTTCTGCTCAGTGCTCACTTGATTTTCACAGCCACAGTAAGAACCCGACGACCTGTGTGGCCTACAGATCCCAGCATGCCCCGACATGCCGTTAACCTTCCTATTCTTGTCTCGGCAGGTTCCTTTTGCTCCTTCTGGTCTCAAGGTGCGCTACTTGAAGGTGTTTGAGTCCAAGCTCAACTACAGTGACCATGATGTAATTAAATGGGTGCGGTACATCGGCCGCTCTGGCATCTACGAGACTCGCTGCTAAAGTTCAGCCCCGCCACGCAGCAAACTGACCACTTTTCTCTCCCATCTATCTTAAGATTTTTTCTTCTGCCCCTTCCTACTTTGTCTCTCTCCTCCCTTCAATCCTTATAGCTTCTCTCATACACCCCCTACCCTCCTCCACCACCACCCTCACCCCTTCCTAACTAGGTGTTGGAGATTGAATTTACAACGTTAAAAAAAAGTAAATATGATATAATGCACAGATATATGCAAAATGTGAACCATTGTATCGTATATTTCTTGTAGTGATGAGTAAACCTGTAAACCAACTGGTGTCTGAAAGAAAAAAGACAAGTGATGCAGGTGGAAACCAGGGGGAGAGTACCGGAGGAATCTTTTGGTGTTTTTCAAAGGGTGTCCTGTTGGGTTTATTCAGTGTTATTGTTCCACTATCTTCCTACCAGTTTCTTTAGAAGCCCCACATGTTCCTAGAATTAATCACAGGTTAGATGATTTGTAGCTATTGTGGTTTAACATTAATCCTAATATAGTTCCTGTGTATGAACCTGTCTCAGTAGAGTCTACACCTTAAAGTGAGGGGCACTGTCTGACTCTGTGTTGTGGACTTGGTGGATATTTGATGTTTTTCCGAAATGGTCATTTGGAAAGTGTTAGGAAAGCGAAGGAATTGACAGTAACCGAGCTGTCTTTGTACTTTCTGGAGAGTGTATCGTTTCTTTCCCTTGCTATTTTTCCCCCCCACTATTAGTTTTACCAGCATTCAGGGTCAAAGTGAAGTTAAAACATGGGGGAAACATTCCAGACAGTTTTGAGGTTTGACCATCATCCCGATAAGCTAGTACGTGATTCAGATTGCTTTTTTCTTCAGCACTAAAATCTACGTTGTCACACTAATTTGATTCAAAGATGCTGTGGGGGAAATCCGGCACTGGGAGCATGTTTGCAGTGAGGTGAGGTCTCCCCCTGGTGTTTGCTTCATCACTGTCTACTTCTTCATGTTTGTAGCCCTGGTGACCGTTCTGTCCAATAAAATCTGACTATGTAACCAACCCTGCCTACATTGTCCGTTTTCATTTATATATTTTAGGTTGTCCTAATTCTACTCTATCACTATTTCCTCTTGTCTGAAATGAGGGAGGGGGGTGGTGTAAGAACGGTGCAACATGGCTTTGATTAGTCCAGTTTTCATCCTGTCCATTTGAAAAATATATTGGTTCAAGAAATTTTATTTTATTACATTTTAAAAGGAAAGAAAGCTGAATTGAAAGTTAACTTTGCCCAAATCTGACCTATTGACTATGTTTAAATTATAAATTATTAAAATAAAATAAATAAAAGCTGATTACAGAATGATCCTCAGTCGTTCTATTAAAACAGGAGACAAAATCACAGGTCAAGGTTTGCTTTGGCCAACATTTTTAATAAATTTTTCCTGTCTTGCTCTTCTGCGACATCCAGAACAGTAACAGAAATAACCCCAAGAATAAAATAACACAAAACACTTGCTGTTAAAACATTTACATTTTTTCCTAGTAGTAGTGGCTGTTAATGGCCTGCCACTCGAGTCTTTTTGCCACCTTGAACCCATAATGTGGACAAGCTCTTACTGAGAAGTTCACAATCATTTAAAGGAAGAGATTCCACAAGAATCGAGGCAAGGCTTCCCAAAAGTAGCTTAGCACCAAAATATAGGCTAGATTTCCCACGCCAATTATACTAGTGTTGTATTTTTAATACCAAAAGTAGAATTTTATAACTGGGAAACCTTTTCAGTTATTTCCCCAACCTTGAAAATCTGATTCACATCCACAAGAACAGAGGCAGTCTTTGTTGCTGCAGCAGAATTTAAAATCATCAGGTGCTTTTGGGAAACCAAGCCTACAAGAGATCAACTTGACATCTGTCAACATTTATATTAGAATCATCTAACAGTATTGCATTCAGATCACCTGTTACGTTTCTTTCTTTCTTTTTCAGTTATAAGAGACAAGACATGCTTTTTATCACTTGAGTTACATATTTGACCCGGTCACATTGCTTCAGTGCTGCAACAATGGCTCTGTTCAGAAAGGAAAAATAATGCTCGTATTTTGTGCTCATCTTGGGAGACAGAATTAGTTCAGAGACGGAGGTAGCTACATGAATGTTGATGTGGAGTTTGATTGATGCATAAATGTGGACCCTGTACAGCACTATGGTGCAGTCCAGTCCCCCAAACATACACCTCTAAACTGATGCAGACTGCATGCACAGTTCATCTGTAGATTGGTGCAAACCCCTACATTTCTGGGATTCTACCAATGAGGCCTTGTTCATAGACAAGTCCTATTTTGTGCTCCAACTAAACAAAATACGTAGTTTCTCATAAGAAGTAGGGCATTTAGACAGTTCTCAGGTATTCTTTGATTTCTGAACATAATACTTAATACTTTATATTGTCATTGCATCTGTATCTGGTGAAAATTATTACTTCTCTACAGGCCCTCTCTACATGATAAAGATCATTATCTGTACAGGGGATAAAGAAATTAAAGAGGAATTCTACAAAAATAAGTATTTCTACATCATTTAAAATGCTTCATCCTTGTTTGACTTTCCTTTACGCCACAAGAAAGATGTCCAGTTTGAAACTAGTCTTCCAAAGACGAACATTTAAAAGCAAATTTATTACTATATGCAGTTAAGTCAAAGCTAAACCCAGATCTGTCAACAGGTGGAGAATGTTGACAGAAGACATTTCAAACATGCAGACGCAAGAGCTTGCACACACAAACATCACATGCACATACACACTGACACGCACAGCCCCAAAGCAGGTAGACAAACCTGGGAAAAAGCTGCTGTTTAGAAGACATTTAACACTTGACTCTCAGGTTCATCTCCGATTTGATGTAATCTGGAGTTTCCCTGTTATTTAAAAAAAAAAAAGAAGCCAGGTTGGTTTATTTTCTGAGCAGTATTTAAACTTTTTGATCTGCTCAGAAAAACCTCCCCCAGAGATAATCAATAGTGTCTCCATGAAGTCTCAGCTCACCTCTCCCACACCAAACTAGATGTGCTGTTCCAACAAGTGCCCAAAACCTGTGAGCTGTCCCGCTAAAGCAATGACAAAAACAAACTCTTACTTCACTACAACGCCAACCTTAAGAATACGGTTAAAGATGAAAGAGTGCACCGAGTGGTAACCCCTGCAAATATTCCTAAGTGACAGTGAGTGACTAATAAACATCAGAAGTGACTGAGCTAAATGACTGATTTTCAAAAAACTCAGGTGATGAGTGCTAACATTTACTGACCATTACACAAAAAGGAAAAAACTGACTGTTAAAAATAATAGTGGTGGAAAGACCATCTTTTCAGGATAAGGTGACACTGAAGTGCTAAATGTCAAAGTTAAATCATAAACAAATGGAAGCAGGAGCTCCATGAATAACACGTTACTCGACAGCTCAGTACTGACTGCAGCCACCAACGAAGGCGAAGAATTCAAACGCACTCTAGCTTTCGTCATCTTCGTCGTCGTCGTCGTCACTGATGAGGTACCCGCGGGCCCCGCTGTGGTGGGGCGGAGGAGAGGGAGGCGGGGAGGTCTTGGTGAAGAAGGGGAGACGGAAGGTGGGAGAAGGGGAGCGCTCCTCACGGGTGGGGCTGCTGTTGGGGCTCTGCCTGGGGCTGATGGCCTGCAGCATGCGGCCCTTCCCTTCCTTCAGCATGTGCTTCTGTGGAGGTGAGATGAAGACATGAAGACATCATCTGTTACATAAACAGATATATAATCATTTTAATGCAAACACAGGATGAGTTAAAATCCCTGCTTCAGTCAAAAGGCCTTAGTGCCTATACACATCAATTTGTTGTTCTGAGCTCATTCAGCCGCACTAAGTTTGATCTGGAGTGTTAGTCAATGTGGAGCTTTATATGATAAAACACAACAAAATGTTGTCTGATTCCACGCTCAGCATCTGGGTAAAGCGTCCAGAGAGTAAGAAGAAGCTAGGCCAACAGATGAGTAGCTAAGCTTAACATAAAGACTAGAAACAAGGGGGAACAGCAATCCTGGCTCCATCAGTGACTTCCTACAGTCTCCGCTGGTTTCCTTGCAATCTCACGGTGTTATCAAGACTCCAGGAAGTAGTCACTGCACCCAGCCAAGAGACAGTCCAGCAGATAACCCCAAGTAAAAGCACAATCTGTCGTTTTTTACCCTTCAGTTTTTGTGCGGTTTAAACAAAACAGACACAACTTGTTAATTAATGAGCCTTTGAGGCACTGGTATGTGAATCTTGTTATCTTAGGACAGAGCCAGGCTAGTTGTTGTCACAGGTTTTATGCCAAGCTAAGCTAACCATATACTGGCTGTAGCTTCACATGTAACAGACAGATAGAAGAATGGTATCAAACATCTCCTAAACCTCTGAACAGGCAAGAAAATAATTCCCAAAAATGTCAAACTATTCCTTTAAAAATGTTAATGTATGAACACAACAAGATTTCAACTAAACTACATATTCTGAAAATGTCTGGTCATAACTGGTGGTGTATGACCAGACACAGATCTAAATAGATATTGCAGTTGGACAGTGCTTTGCATGTTCCGTCCTTAAGTTTACCTTTCAAGCCCTAAACAAGACATTATGGGCACCACAGTAAATGCTATTTTAAATTTGTAAACAGAGTATCAGTATAGTACATTTACTGAAATAATGAATGCTGTACCAATTTGTATTTTCTACTATTAAATAAACTTTACAGCGAAATGATCGGAGGTACATTTATATGTTATTACATGTCACTGAGCTGAAAGATTTCCAAGTCGTGTCACAAGTTATAAAGCCTTCCTTCCCTCTGCAACGTGTCTTCAAGGCCATCAACAGTGTAAATAAGAACATGTTCTTAGTCACACTGCCTGATTAAACAGTGATGAAAGACAAAACAAAACCAACATCCTCACCAGAGCTCCCTCAGGACCAAACATCTGCAGGAAGTTGCCAATGAACTCCCTGGATTTCTCCTCCCATTTCTGGATGAGGTCGATACTCTTCTCCTCCACCTTCTGGACGAACTCTTTGCTTTTCTCCTCCACATCACGAACCTTCCTCTTCACCTTGTCCACGCGCTCCTGGAGGTGGTACTTCTTCTCCTGGTAAGAGTGGGAACAGCAAAGGTTACAAAAATGAGATGAGAGGTCTGTAGCTGTCATGGATATGAACCTCACACACAACTGCTTTCACATTTCAAGCTCTCTTCACTCTCATCCTTTTATCCAGCAGTAACACTGTTAGACCAAAGCCAAGTTTCATACATTAATGAAGCTGACGTTGAGTTCCTTTGCTGTGTATCCTCTCTGCAGGTTGCGTCTGACGTAAACATCATAGTCACGGACGATGCGTGTGATGATGTCAGAGGTGGAGATGCCTTCTGTCCGCTGGGTCGGCGCAAACATACCTGTTGAGGGCACAAAAGGGTCAGTTGTTACCAGATACAGAGGTTTAGAATTACACTCTGTCCATCAGTCTGAGGTGAAACCGCAAGAGGTGACTTTAGCCAGGGGCTAAAAATGGCACAAATGATTGTAGTTTATCGATTCTTTCAAAAGGACACAGACAGAACCCATGCTACATCCATTTCATGGTGAAGGCTTCTTGGTCTTTAGTAATATAACATTCATTCCTATCATTTTTAAGCATATTAAATCCTGGTGTTTTCTTTGCAGCTCATTATTATATATATCAGTATTGGAACAAAAAACAGTGAAATTCTTCCTGAGACAATCTGCTAAAGGAGTAGTCTCAGGTTAAAACAGCAGGTCCTTTATGTAGCTTATGGATGAGAGACTTACTTATCACGCTCATCATTAGATATCACCTGGCACTTAGCATCGTCAAATATTATTTCAACAAGGAACTTCAATGTTTCTTTTCTCTTCTTTTTATTTTTTGTGTTAACTTGCATTTCTTTTACTTATAACTGCCATGCATGTATGGCATAGATATGTGTGTTGCATATACATATGGTTTGGTGTGTCTGCATGTACTGATTGAAGTTCTTAATACTCCCCTGCACAAGGTTTGAACAAACTATTAAACGTGTTGGACACAATACATATCTGGAAGGACACATATGTGGTATGACTACACACTGTACTATATTCCACTTACCTGTGTTCCATTTTATTTTAGGTTCCACAACAATAAAAATGCATAAAAAATTTACACTTTAAACTACAGCACTTTACAGTATCTTGTCTGCATTGGAGGCAGCAGTAAATATTGTATTCCTTTGATGACTTGCATACCACACTACCACACTCTTGGTTACTTTGGCACTCACCGGCTTCCTTGATGTGCTTGTACACGTCATCACTGCCCGCTGAGGAGTAGGGGATGTCGTCATGGGCCACAAAATCAATCTGTAGAGGTCATTACAACATACATCAACACAGTAGATTCAGATCTACAAATTTTACAGAAACAAAAATACACAGAAAAAGGAGATGGTTACGGAGGATTAGGGACGGTGGCTTGCCAACACACTCTTTTTAGATTATTTTCTTATTATGATTATATTAATTCTTGGCCTCTCAACTCATGATATCAATGAATAAACAGACTGAGTGTCTCTAATTATGTTTTTTAATCTTTAAACTTGGGTGTTTTTCTGTTTCATCCACTCACACGGTGTCTTGCGAGGAACTCTGGCGTTAATGTCCAGGGAGCGTTTCGCACCACTTCATCTACATAGCGGCAATGACTGATGGCATCATAGCGCTCATCCTCATTCATCACTGTGAAGCCCTTGTATTTGTGGGTCAGGTCATCACTGCACACTTTGAACAATAAAGACAAATAAAGAAATTACTGTTTGAAATGCCTCAACTATGATTTAAATTCTAACCAGTACAGAAAAAAAATAAAGAATGAGGTTTTGAAGCTGGTTAACACAGAAATGTATCCAACTGATGGAGGGAGGGAAAACAGGACACTGAAAAACACTGTGGTCTATGGTTTTCTTACTTTAGCTTATTTTTCCTGCATTGCATTGAAAAAACTGCCTATAGGGACACAGACACTCCGACACTTACCTCCGACAATGAGGTGTGTATTTGGGAAAAGGCATTTAGCCTGCATGAGTGCCCTGGCGTGACCAGAGTGAAAAACGTCAAAGATGCCATCTGCATAGACCCGCACTGGTCTGTCAGCTGAACGAAGAGGGACGAGATAACACAAAACATGCAGACATGAAAGATTTATTCTGTATAGAGTGAATCAAAAAAGGAATTTGTTTGTTCATATGTCATATGTATTATTGTACTCAAGACTGACAGGAAATTTACTAATACTGGGGGGGGAAAAAGAGAATGCATATAACCCCTTGATTCCACCAGGCACGTTTTTTTTGACGTTGTGTCTGACACGGCAAGATTGTGTTTATTTTGTAATTTTTTCCTGATTTTTGTACTTCTACCATGGGTGAGTAGGTTATGTAGTTAAATGGTTTCTTTTTTGCCTGTTTTGAGAAGTGAAACACCATCCAGAATCTGTACAGGTTGGTTTATTTTGCCCGGATTCTCTAAGTCGTTCCTATGCCTGACTTCCTGCCTGATTTGATCTGGTCTGTGCAGCTCAACACGGCTTCTGTCGAAAATAAACTAGGCTTGTATTCTCCGTGGAGCAGAGCGGAGAGCCCCTTTGGGAATGCTTCTGAAACGTGCCATGGCACACCATTATCTAGAAAAATCGCAATCAGCTCTGGAGGATGAGTCGCAGCCAGAATACGGTGCAGACGTGCTCTGTGGAATCTGGGTTAAGAAACATGAGGGAGAAAAATGAAAGGTTTCATCAACCAGACTGAGAAATTATTAATTAAAAAAACATAAACTGAAAGATTAAAAGAATCCCACTCACGGGGCGTTCCCCTCTTGGCTTCCTCCATGTTGACTCTCTCATAGGGTTTGTCATCAGCTGGCTCCAGCTCATCTGCGAAAGGTGCAGGGTGCTTCAATCCCTAAAAGACCCATATCAACAGAAGGAGATTTCAGTGAAGTAGGTTTTCTATTTATGCACACAAAAAGTTTAGCTGTGCACCATAGTGAATAATTTGTTCTTCAGTGTAAAAAGTAAAACAAAGTGGATAAAGTAAAATTAAAAGTAAAATTATGATGCTCTAATCTAATTCTTTAAGGAGGTTGCTGCTGTTGTAGTAAGCACACTACTAGGACATGAAGTTCTAACCTTTCATCCTTCTATGAGTATATCATGGACATGCATACAGTACATAAATAGCCAGAGTGGCTTCCACATTAGAGCCTACAGAAACTGCTGGACAAACACGCTGCTCAATGACAGCCGAGGCACATAGCTGACTCACCACAGTACATCTGGGGATTTTCCCAAGCCTCTCTCCCTCCTCGGCCTCCCCATTGGAGCCCTCTCTTCTTCTCTTTCTGGACAGCAGCAGCCCGCTGGAGCTTTGATTCTCCATCTGTGTCAAAGGCCAAGACAAACGCAATTAAAACACAGCATACCTCACATAAACCATACACTGCTTCGACATCTTCTACTATGATTAAAAAGGGGACACACAGACACTCAGTTCTTCTCTGTATAATGTGCCCATGTTCCACACATGAACTGTATCCTACACAATCACAATAAGCATTATTCAGCATAAAGTACAGACTAAATCCAGACAGAGAGCAGTGAGGTTTTTGCAGACGACATATCCTGAGTCAACAACTCCACAGAGGGAGAATTATAGAAGTATGTCTTAGCTCAATAAACTACCAGGTGAAAAAATTGTTTTTCACTGGCACACATACTGTATAAAGGTCACCTGAAAATTAAACAAACACCACCTGTTTCAACATAAAACATTTTGTTTCTGAACATACAGAAAATTAACCATGTCCAGCCTTCACTTGAGATTCTGGTTTGCCATCATTTCCAAAGATTACGTGTGACTGAGATCAAGTTAAAATTACATTTGGCATCAGGAGACCCAGTCCTGTTTCGCCAGGCTTCAGCTGACTTTGTTTTAACAGCCAGCTGAATGACTTTTTTGGGACCGCACACCCTGGTATGTTTAGTGCTTTAAGCAATACAACTCCATTATCAAGTGTATCAAAAACAAACCTTAAAAATTATTTAAAATTTTGAGAAAAATAATATTTATTTATTATTTTGTAGGATTTTTAAAAAAGCTCAATATCCTGGATATCTGTACTAGATATCATAAAGTAGGGCAAAAATAACTTTCAATTTGAACATAAAAAAAAGCCCATCACATTTTCTCATAGCTCAATGTGACATCTTCAAATATCTGGTTTTGTCCAACCAACACTGTCAAACTATTCTATTTACAATTACATAAAATGGAGAAAAGCAACACATTGTAAAAACTGGAACAACCAAATG
Source organism: Hollardia meadi (assembly GCA_037974645.1). NCBI lineage: Eukaryota > Metazoa > Chordata > Actinopteri > Tetraodontiformes > Triacanthodidae > Hollardia > Hollardia meadi. Next base: position 8,529,387 of record JBBPCS010000393.1, on the reverse strand, counting down.
TTATGAATTTTACTTTGAACAATGACTTAAAGGGGCAATTTGAAAAATATGGCAAGAATTCAAAGGTAGCTCCAAAAATATAGGCAGCAGCATACCACCACCAACTGCTGCAGTCATCTATAATTACTGCTCAGTTAGCTGTGGAGCTAGCGGCCCTATAGCTGACTGGACTGTGCCTGGACTGTGACCTCAGCTTCCTCCCAGTGAACAGAGCTAGAAACCAGACTGGGACCGGACATAGCCTCTGAGACCGGTGAAGGCCAGTTTGACGACAAGGGATAGAGTGCGGAGGTGATTTACAGCAGCTACAATGAGGACTATGACTTCTGGAACAACCAGACCCAGGAGGCTGGGACAGAAGAGAGGTGAAGTGGCAGAACAGCGAGATCAGCAGTGGGCAAAAACGTTGTGTTGAGATGCGTTTTATTTAGTTTATGTCTCGTTTGATTTAAGTGTGTTTTATGATGACTCACAAGGCAATTAAGCTTGTCTTAGTTCAGTAAAAGAAATAAACTCAAATTCAGAAGGTGTACTGTTGTATTTTTCTGTTTAGTAAGTAAAACCGGTGTAGAAATATTTCCTTTGTTGTGAGTATTTCTTTACTTATTAGACTAAACACTGAGAGCTTGTGAAAGTTGGCGAGCTCGCCAATTGTAAACAACTCCCAGATGAAACTATGGGAAGCTCCTGGACACCTCTAGAAGTACAAAGTCGTATTACGAGACAGGACAGGCCAGAACTAGCTGGTTAGCACGCTAACTTCAGTAGATATCTGACATAACGTCAACACTGTTGTTTCTTCACATTCGGATGTGATTAATTTGTATGAATGTTTTAAACAAAGATTATTTCCATATTTTACTAATTACACCTTTAATTTTTTAATCAAAATAGTTGCAGATTAATTTTCTCTCAATTAGCTGACTATGCAGAACCAAATAAACCTGGATAGGTCTAAGTTCAATGATCAGAATCTATAACTGTCTTGCACTATAACTGCATTTTAACATCGCTTTCCATTCTCCAAGCAAAGTTTGTCACACCTTCAAAGAACCCATCCACAATGACGATGTAACATGCACCCCATCTGTCAAATTTAGTTGAATATTATAAACTACTGCTGATATCAAATTACAGGGGTTCCTGTGTTATGGGTTAAGGCTCTGCCCCATTCCACACATTCCATCACATCACCAGCAATGAAGCCACAGATCATTAAAGGGAGGGTTCACTCTTTTACATAATGTTTTCCCTCGTCACTTCTTTAACTTTCTTCTGCTGCTGTGTCAGTTATTAAAGTGTGAGTCACAGACATGGCAGTTCACGTTCCTGGAGGTGACAGCCACCTGATTCAACAGTGGGCACTTGCACAAGCAACCCCTTGCCTCATTCTCTTGGCAACAGCTGAGTGCTGAGAGTGAGTAGCCCTGCAGGGCTCTCACACACTGACAGAGAAGATTTACACGAACAGCACGTCATCCTCACTAAAAGAGGCTGCTATAATAAGTAAGCAACAAAGGACAGTGCCAAGTCTGGTTTAACCAGATGCTTTGCAACATAGGTTCATGATAGCCACTGAAACCTGATTTAGTGACCATTTAAGACAATGCCTCTACAAACAGTCTGAGAGATTTTTATTGAATACGGCTTCTGATCTATCAGTATTTACAACTAACAGAGTTAATTTCCTCCATAAACTGTCAATTATTATTCCTACAAAAAACGTCAAAAATGCCAATATTTTCTCAGTCTCAGTTTCATGTACTTATTTGGGTCAACATACAGTCCAAAACCAACATATCTATTTCAATAATTTTAAACAAAGAAAAGCAGCAAATCCACATATTTGAAAAGCTGGAACCAGTGAATATTTGACATTTTGCCTAATAGATGACTAAAATTAGTAATAAATGATCAAACTAGTTTATAATTAACTTTCTATTGACAAATCATTAAATCGACTAATTCTTTCAGCTCTAAGAGGACTCATTGTAAACTGTAGTTTTGGGTATGGACACGAATATCCTTCAAAAAGTCATTCTTGTATTCTGTTACTGTACTCACAGAACAGTTAGAAATCAAAATTTGCTACAGGGCCACTGGAATCCATTCCTGGCCTCCTGGATGTTTCCCGGACCACACTTTGAGAACCACTGGCTTCAGCTGCATTTTACACAATGTTCCCAATGACAGCCTTTTTCGTTGATTTCAAAAGGTCACTGGGATGCTGTCATAGACACAGATGTGCCAAAAGTAGTCAAAAAGTATTAGCAGAAGTGAAACCAGTGACCAAAACAGCCGACAGGGGAGTTGCACTGATGAAACTAGTTGTGCAGCTCAACTGTCAAACCACGGCTTACTAGACGCTTTCGTCCTTTTGGCAAAAATCCGTAACATCAATTTGCTAAGTAACCCGGATAGTGATGATAGCTAACATTAGACAGCTACTTTGAGTTTCTGCTTACTTACCGTTCGCTCTTTTCTCCGGAATGCTGCTTTTCACAAGTGGGTTGCTTCCTAGCCTCGTATCGCCAGCAGGCTAGCTAGCTAACAGCATAAAGCTAGCTAACGCTGCTAGCTACCGTCGAACGCTAGCTAGCAGACTTAGCTCACTAGTTAGCTGACACCAGTAACAACGGTAAGTACAAATAATCCTGTGGGTCCAGCGCCCCGTTGCTTGCACTGTTGCTGGTGGAAAACTGCAACTACCAGAAGGACAGACAAATTATAAGCAGTGACAGCTGGTACTACAACGCTGACAGATCAACTACACAGGAACTACAAAACTTCGACAACCTTAATGGAACTGACATAACGAGCCAGACATTTCCGGTGTTGTTCGTGCTGCCACCTAGTGGAAATACAGTGTATGATAGAAGGACACGAAGGACAAAATATGTCCTTCATTTGATACTCAAGTTACATGCTTTCCACAGACGGTCCAAACTAGGTAATTATTTGCTAAAGCCTGCTTATGGACAAATCACTTCTCGCAGGCTATGAACCCGTTTTGTGTTTTACATTTTTACATTGGTGGAAAAACAGGCTTAGCCTATTAAGATTTTTTTTACTATCAAAGAGGAAAAAAATACTCCGTTACATGTCAAATCTAGCATTCAAAATATTAAAATCTTAAATAAGTAAAAGTACATAAGTAGCAGCCAAAATTACTTAAAGCTTCGTATATAAAATCATTCTGTCACCAGTAAATATGTTAAATAAATGTAGCGGAGTAAAAAGTACAATATTTCCCTCTGAAATGTAGTGGAGGTGATGTATAAAGTAGAATAAAAGTACTTCAAATTGTATTTAAATTCAGTACTTTAGTAGGCATAATGTACTTGTTTACATTACAAAGCACAGGTGTTATTAATAACATTAATGATGGCTCTGTTGCATTAAGGTGTCCCAGTTGGACATGGCAGTGTAACAGTGAGCCATGCATGCACAATACAAAACTGAAGCAGCTAAATGGTTCATAATTTATTTTATTTATTTACATCTGTGGTATTACACAACAATTTTCAATTCAAATAATATATACACAATATTCACTGTACAGGATTGATTATAAGAATACAATTAATTAATGTGTGTCAAGATTAAAATATGAATAAATGTTCGTGGGAAAACCACCATTGGTGAGACAAGTTCAATCTGGGCCTAGTGTGGAAAGTGTGGTTGACATGTGGCTGAGGTTTAGCGAAGTCTGATACCAGTACCAAACAATGCCAGGCCAGCTGTGTTTATACACAGTGTGGGCTGTCACTAGGCGAGATCAAATTTTCTATGTGGGTTCTTTTCAGCCCATTTGACTCAAGAACTGCACATTTCCTGCAGCATTCAAGAGAGACGTTTCATCCTAATGTGCAAAATCACATGATTTCACAACAGGAAAACTGAGCACCAGCCGTTAACATGCATAGTGTTAATGTGGCCAATATTTCTAGCATGGTGATGAGAGTCGGAACTAAGTTGCCTTATTGCTGCTGTGGAAAGACACCACAGAGGCGCCATATGAAATGAAGGCTATAGAGCTGAAAATATTACTCTTGAGTTGATCCTCTTGTGTCCTGCAGAGAGCTGCAGGACAAGTTGTAATTCCACGTGAAGATCAGAGGGGCACAGGCTACAATAATTGATACCCTGGAGGTGGTTGTAAAATTGTGCAACAAACACTGCAGTAATATAGCTAGTCCATGGTCTCCTTCATTATTGGTTTGACTTAAAGAACAGACAGCAATAAAGTGATTGGCTACTATAAATGCCACCAATGAGAATGATTTTGGGTCACATGCCGTCTCATCTCTTCACAAAGGTTTTTAATATAGTGTGGGTATCAGTCCGGATGTAAGAACCCTGCAACATATTTTTATTTTTCCGTCACAAAAAAATGATATTTCATATTTTAGGCAGTTTTTTTCCTTCAATTTACTGTCAAACTGCTGCAAAACTTATGCAGATTAACTTTATCCATTGGTGACAAGTACTAAACTGATGGCTCAACTTGTTGTGGTGGGAATCATTAAATATTACCAATATGTGGAAGTATTACACAAGTGTTACTCTGACAAGTCTGCAATAATAATAATAATAATGGCAGATTCTTGAGGGCATGTATGTGTTTAAATGTGTATCATTTAAGAATAGCAGGTACCCTTACCCTTCCATTTTTTTGTCGTGTGCACAGAGAAATTACAGTATGACGTTCACTATTAGCCACCTGGTAGGACCCCCAGACTCCCTGTCTCCCTCTTGCTCTCTTTGATCACAACCTTACCTGTTGGTTTGAAGGATAGAATTTACTCCACTGTTGAAATGAAAAACACTGAGCAGGCGGGCGAGAGCAGAGGAACATAAAGACAGTCGCCAAAAAAAGTCAAAAGAATGTAATGACGCAAATATCAGTATACTAAAAAAAAAAAGTGGCTACCTGGCTTGGCCTGATTTCAACAGAAGACGTCCATTGCATGTTCTAGTCAGTGGGGCACCAGAAACTTTACATTAAATTGATTACTATAGTACAGATACCTGAAGGAGTCCAGTGATGCCACCAGCCTAAGATAATAAAGCTCTGTGGTCGTCATACTTTAGATCTATTATTACCATTTTTATTATTTACTGATGTTGCTGATCCTTAATGCGGCCTGGTCACACCTTTCGAATTGTGAGGTTGTTTATATAATATGTTTATATAATGCGGTTTCTAGGCACTCCGAAATATGTGTATCAATGTGGAAGCTGGTCTCTAAACAGAATTCCCAGGTTGTTACATTGACTTGGTGTTTAGACAGGCTAGCCCATAATTCCTGCATATTTCTTTGGGACTTAAACAGCAGTTGACACCGCTCCCCCTCTATTTTTTGACTGCCCAAGACCAAAGTTAAAAGGACATATCCAGCTGTTTTGGGACAGAGGGTTAATTTTTACCTGCCAGGCATGTTTTGTCAAGAATTAGGCTACAGTAGCACAGTGTAGCTCACTATATGTTGCATATGTGGGCCATGTGTTTGGTAGCTATAGATTTGGGGAAATGTAGTGTTTTTGAATGCATAGATTCGTACCTGCACTGATAGTTTGATCCAGAACTGTGACCTCTACAGAAAGAGCTAAGAAACCGGGCTGTCTGTGCACTCAGTAGGTGACCTGCTGTTACAGGGCTGTTTCTTGTGGCTTTACAAGAAGTCCCATTTTGTTTGAAGTTGGTCTTTTACTGCTAGTTCATGTTCAGTGTGCTAATGGGCTCTTCCACGTCTTAACAGAAAATGCATGAGGGGTGGAGTTAGGCCTCCTTGCTGTTGAGTGAGCCAATGGAAAGGCCCCAGTACTAACAGCAGTATTTATGAACAGTTATGTTGTGCAGCAGATTAGACCAGGACTGGGGAGATGCAACAGCAGGTGAGCAGGTTTTCTTTTTCATTCTCGTATTCATGTCAAGTTTTAAAAGTAGAGCTGTTCAAACAAGGCAACCTTGGCTTTGCATTGTTTTTTGGTTTTTTTTACTGAATTTTTATCAGTTCACTTGCCATGTCACAGAAAATTCTCTGACAACTGTTTAAAAGATAATCTGCAAATGTCAAAGAAAAAGGATATCAGACAGCTAATATAATATGAGGTCCAGCTGTAACGCCACAGGAAATTGAAAAACGGTCACCATTATAGGAAACATATTGGCAGATGATTTGGTTTTTATCCACATAGTTTTTGCTTTGCCAGCAGATTTCTTCATTTGGTGGTTAATGTCATGGATTGTGATAATTTTGTGTCCCTGCATATCTTTTTTTAATCTTTTTTTTTTTTTTTAACCTTTTTTGTTTGTTTTGTGTTTTCAACATACATTATGGATACATACTTAGTCTTTTTGTTAATAACAGCTACATAACATAGAATGCAAAATGATCATGGTTTTGTGTGATATTGCATCTGCAGATATCGAGGATGATTTCCCAGGTGTCCCTGTTGAGGGCGCTATGCTACCTTCTGTTAATGCCAGGTTTGTCTAAATACAATTAATGGAATTATTCTTCTTTCATATGACATTTACGTAGGAGTTCACACATTATCAAATAAAATTGTAGCTGTTGATATCACTGTTGGCATACTCATGAGTTGAAAGCCTCCTTTAGGTTCTGTGTAATGCTTTACAGGTGAAGTGTTAAATGTCTGATATGTTCTCTGCCACCCTCCAGGTGTCCTCGAAGCAACATCTCTGATGAAAGTAAAGAATCCTGGAGGTATCGTTGTTAGTATTATTCATAAATCAATTGCTGAATCGCACCTTTACTAAAGTTAATATGTAAATTTATATATTTAAAAATAAAAGTACTAAATCTGGAAAGACATGCACTGTGATTTTATTGCTATTATAACGGCAAGTAACTTTCTTCATGCAAACATCAATTAAAAAGGTTGTTTATATTCATGTTTAATCATATAACCATTAGAATATTTTTTCATGAATATATAGTTATAGTTATATTTCTACATGCCGCTGCCAATTCCTGACTCTGTGTTCTTCCACAGGGAGGCACATTAGCATTGGCCCCGCTCAGGCACATGATTTCTTGACTAATTCTCGACCTAAGAGAAACATTGACCCAAAGTGGTACCGAGGCAATCCTGATTTCCAGTCCTACTACCGCTTCTACAACAGTATTGGACACATTGAAGGAGTAAGTTGTGGTTGATTGGACATTGCGGCTCAACTTGGATTTCACAATTTAACTACAAAACTTTTTGTCCTTTCTTTTTGTTTCTGTGTTTCTCCATCAGCTCTACGAGATTGACAGGATCAGGATGTTGTATCAGCAGATGCGTCACTTGGAGTTGACCTATGGCCCAGACGCCTCCAGTTACCAAAATGTCCTGGGCGTACTAACTACAACTGCAGCTCCAACTACTACCACTCAACCTCCTCCACCTCCCACCACCCCTGCTCCTACACCAGACCCTCTGGAGAATGCTCAGAGGATCTACCTGTGTAACCCCAAAGATCCACTGTGCAAACCTCAGATCGTCTACCTGCCAACAGGGGCTGTTCCAGTACTGTGTGACCCACGTCACAACCCCGCCTGCAGGCCCAAAACAGAGGAGGAGATAAAAGCTGCTGCTCTGCCCCCACCACCACCGGCTCCTCCAGCTCCCAACAAGTCTGTCCAGCCTCCCCCTCCTGCTATTACCGTTAAAGGTATGGAGTATGACTGTGACCCATACTGGGATCCTGACTGCCTCATCGATCACCCTCCTCGCCCTATTCAGGAAACATCTGCACCGGAGGCACCTGCTGAAGAGAAGGTGGTGAAAGAGGAAGTAGCAAAAGCTGAGGAAAGTGTCCCTGCAGCAGCAGCCACCCAGAAAACCCCTTACCCTTACTTTGACCCTTATGATTTCAAGCGTGACCTTTATGACCCCTTCCGTTATGCCAATCCAGCTCCTGACCAGTAAAAACAAAATGTTTAAGAAATGGTAGCTTTCTGTGCAGAGTAATACTGCAAAATTTAAAAAAACAAACAAGAATGTGAGCAACTCCACACTAAAAAAAAAGAGGAAAAATCGAATCATGCAAATCATCAAATGTTTTACAGCCCAGAACTGAAAACCATGCTCTCAAGCTCATTGTTTTTCCATATGACAAACCTCACTTCCGACTTTGTTGTGTGTTTGTGTGGATATTCATATGAAATTCACAACAAACTTTTGTATCATAAAAACAATTAAAAAAAAGAATAAAAATGATTATGGTACTAAGTATGTGTGATTTTATATTTCATTTTAGTATGTAATTTTGTGGTATTCGCCTAGTAGACAAATAAAAAGCAGTTACATGGGCAGCAGCGCACAGAAAATTGTGATGCATTTGTGGTGAAAAAGTTCCAGCCTGGTTAAAATCAAAATATTTTAAAATTTAAAGTAACTACTACACTTCTGTAATAAAAAAAATTGAACTATTTAACTACTATTTACAGTGGATAGAAAAAAAAACCCATTTAATATTAAGAAATTATACATGACTGTATAATATCTGCCAGTAGGTGGCGGTAATATTCTACTCTAATGGTTGCGCGGCCAACTGCCGAGGAAGAGGAACGCAAGCGAAGTAAACTACTGTCTCCCTTCCAGCATCATCAGTCTCCACCGTCACCATCACTTCTGTTCAGACTTAACGCACACAAAACTGGATCCTATTGTCATCTGTCTACTTAAATCCAACATCTGATATCAGGTATTTTACAGGGCCTTTATAACTGTGTTTTGCCTTTAAACGTGTCAGTTAGCGGGATGGTAAAGCAGAAAGACTCGGGCGTTGGTTTGCGATGCTACCGTTAGTCGCTTATTATAACAGCAGGCCCGCCGGTGTCATGGAGATTAGCATGCTAACACGGCTAAGCTAGTTGATAGGTGTAGTCGTAAAGAAGATTTTGTTTAAATGTTTTCTTGACATACCCTTGACCCAGTAGAAAGCTTTAATTACGTGAATCGTTCGTCAAATTAGCGACTTATTTTAAATAAATAAACATAAGATGAAATGGACACAATGGCTAGTTAGGATTTTTATCAGCAGTTTACATGACAGTGGGTGGAGAGGTGTTGGAGCATCTCGGTTGTCCAACTGTTATGGACACTCACGACTATTGTGTGTATATGCTGACACGACTAGCTAGCCGGTAACTTAAACAATGAATTAAAACGCTGCTAGCTCACACTTTTAATAGCTATTGTACATTTAGTGTAGTGAGTGTCAGAAAAAAAAAAACGAAGAATATTTATTTTTGCATAAAAAATACTATTGATGGAGTCATAATTACCTAGCCTAATATCTTACATTTAGTTTGTATATTTTTGGAATAATACACCCTCTCAGTTAGCGATGCTAGCCGTGACATTAAGGAGAAAACGAACAAGGAGGATATTGTTATAAACAGCTGGTTGGTGTTCACATGTTACCAGGATGACAGGCCCAGGGCTACTGTGTAATGCTGCACAGCTACTGATCCAAACATCACAATCTGGATATTGCAGCTCTGATAGGCGTAGGTTGCTTAGTGGAAAAGTCACAAGGCAAAGCACAACATCCCTAATAAAAAGACATTTTCTGATGTTTATTGAATGACCTGGCTTGCCGCTGTTGAATATGTCTGTCTCACTCAATCACCCAAGGCTGTTTAAGTGTTTTTGACAAGCGTGGCCAGACAGAAAGAGTTAATGTTGAAGCCATTAATGTGTTAATGTGTATAAGCTGTAAATGCATCAAATGGAGAAGGGTTGCGACCAATCATTCTTTTAATTGATTAATCTTATGATTTTCTCCATCGATCCATTAATTGTTTTGTCTATAAAGTTGAGGACTTGTCCTAAACAAAAGTCAACTGAATGTGGTTGGTTGGACAAAACAAGAAATCTGAATTTATGTTTTTGTGCTTCAGGACATTATGATGAGCATTTTTAATCTTTTTCTGACCTTTTATTGATCAAGTGATTAATCTATGAGAAAACAATTGGCAAATTAATGAACATATTTGTTAGTTGCAGTTATACTAAACGCCCTTTAAGCTTAGTATTTTCATTCGAAGATTTAGTTTACGGTCCTGGTCAGTGCAGCTTATTGTAAGCAAATAAATAAACTTGAAGTGAAAAAACTGATAAAAATTGAATTGAAGTGAATTCTCTTTATTGTCCTGTAACGTTTTCCTCCTGCAGTATGTCTGACAAGAGTGAGCTGAAGGCTGAACTGGAGAGGAAGAAACAGCGAATCGCCCAGATTCGAGAAGAGAAGAAGAGAAAAGAAGAGGAGAAGAAAAAGAAGGATGTAAGTCCAATGCCTCTAATTTCATGTATCACTCAAGAATCTGCCAGGCCGCTGCTTGTTTTTAACTTGTCCTTTACTCTGTAGGTAGACTCAAAGCGTGGAGTTGAGACTGGAGGTGGATCTTCTGTTGGTCATGAAGATTCTGACCTGGAGAGGAAGAGGAGGGAGGCGGAGGCTCTGCTGCAGAGTGTTGGCATCACCCCTGACATACCCCACGGTAAACACACAATGCCAGCATGTTTCTATTTTTTACCATTCACCCTTACCTATTTCCCTTCTCTTTCTGTACTTCCTGGTTGTTTGTTTGGATTGGATTTGCATTGTTTATAAATGTCACCTCTAACTTTGCTGTCTGGCTTGGTTTCCACCCCCCCACCCACCCCCCACCACCTTACGCAATACCTGAACATTTTATATAACTGTTGTGCATGACACCTAAACCTGCCTGCCATTTATTTTCATTCTCTCTTCTCTCCCCTTTGTCTGTTCTTTTGTGTTTCTTCCTCCTTACTGCATGCAAACTCACTCACTCACTCACTCACTCACTCACTCACTCACTCACTCACTCACTCACTCACTCACTCACTCACATACATCCTCCCTTACTTATAATTGAATCTCTCCCTCACTTACTCACTCATTCATCAACTGACACGTTCACAAACGCACACGCACTCACAGTGCAACCCCTGAGGGTAGTAACAGAAGATACGTGTCTGTTTCACTACCTAGTCCCCGCCCCCATGTCTCCCTCCAACAAATCAGTGGGCAGCGATGCAGGAAGCCAAGATTCTGGGGACGGAAACGCAGGACCAAGGTCTGTGTGTATGTGTGTGAGACAGAGAGATACAGATTGTTTGATTTAGGTGTTTTTATGTAATGTTGGGTTGTACCTGCATGGCCGTGTGTGTGTGTGTGTTTATTAACATGGTAAAAATACTTGATGAATTCTGAAATATCTCCTCTTTGCCTTTTCACCGGCACGCTGACGTTTCTCAATTAACACGCACACCGTTCTTCTCCTCTCTCTGTCTTCCTTCTTCTGTCTTTCCCATCTTTTACGTCTGTTTATGTGGCTCACCTTTTGCCCATCTTCTCCATTTGGTTCCATGCTCTTGTTTTCCACTTTCTTTCTTTCTGTCCTGTCTTTCTTACTAACACCGACTGGTGGTTTGGCTGTATCAGGACATTGCATTGGGATCCTGACCCCTCTACTCTGCAACTCCACTCAGACTCTGAGCTCATAGGGTACTGCTCCTCCTCTCTCCTTTAGCTTGTCTTCCAGCTTTATTCAGTTTTTGTGGTTTCATCTTAGATTTGTCTAAATGTGTTAATATTATTTCTGTATATCATTATTTATGTCTCTACATGGAAACTTTGCATTAAGTTGGATTTTGTACCGGAAACCTGTGTTTGTGTGTGCTTATTTCCCCAATGGTATGTGTGTGTAGACGTGGAGCTGTGAGGCTGGGCATGTCCAAAGTGACCCAGGTGGAGTTCGTCCCGAAGGAAATGGTTTCATACTCCAAAGAAACTCAGACACCCACTGACGCAGCGACACACACCGATCAAAAAGCAGGTAAAACACACATAGACACAAATGCATGTTTCCCCAACCTTTTACTGTACCTTTGCTGAATCAGAACTGAATAAAAAATAATCTAAGGGGAAAAAAATCTGCTTGTTCAAGATGAGGAAGAGGATGAAGAGATAACTGCTCCCCCACCAGTAGAGGAAACCCAGGAGGAGAACGATGAACAGGGTGAACAGCAGGAGGAGGGTAAGGACAGAAATCTGTAACTTGGAAACTTTCAAAGTGGGATCTGGCTGGTATTGATTGGCCTAGCTGTTAATTTGTGGTTACAAATAACTATAGCAGGCAATCAGTTGCACTTTAATAATCCTAATTAATGGGAAAGAAATAGTTTCAAATATTACCATTTCAGTACACTTTTTTACTCCCACCATAACATAATTTAGTTTTAAGTAATGATTTAGAAGTAATTCCAATCTTTCCAAGCAATATGTGACCAGGAAGATCTTTTCTAGTGTTTTTCCTTGTCTCATATTGCATCATCTGTGTATAGATACTCCCAAAGAGCTGACAGAAGAAGAGAAGCTGCAGGTCCTGCACTCTGAGGAGTTCTTGTCGTTTTTCGAGCGAGGCAGCCGAATTGTGGAGAGAGCTCTGGCGGAGCAGGTGGACGTCTGCTTCGACTACAGCGGCAGAGATCTAGAGGATAAGGAGGGGTGAGGCACATGAAAAAAAATACTTTGTGTAAATGTTGCACATAACAGATGGATAGACGTGGTTGATCATGTTTTGTTTTTTTTCACATTCCTTCCCAGTGATTTGCAGGCAGGTGCAAAGCTTTTTCTCATCAGACAGTTTGCAGATGAGCACTGGACTAAAAACAGAGTTGTCACCTGTCTCGACTGGTCTCCTCAGGTGCGTTATAACACTGACACAGGGTCTTTAACTATCTCCTGTCTAACCTTTAGGCCCTATTCTTCCCTGTGTTTGACTCTTAAGTGATAGAGAGAGATAGACTGTGTGTGCACAGTTGGACTGACTGAAAATTAACTGCGAATACTACGTTGATTCATTTATGACTCTTAAATGATTCTTACCTTGCTTCACTGCTTCTTTTATGCATCTAAAAATGGCTGCCATGTTTTTCCTCAGTATCCAGAGCTGCTGGTGGCCTCATATAACAATAACGAGGATGCTCCCCATGAGCCCGATGGAGTGGCACTGGTCTGGAACATGAAGTACAAGAAGGGCACACCCGAGTACATCTTCCACTGCCAGGTAAGGAAAGAATACACATGTAGTTGCCCTACAAACCACTGGCATAAAAGACATTCTTTTAAGCTTAATACAACCAAACATTTAATGAGAAGGAGACAAACTGTATTATTTTGTTCCTCCAGTCAGAGGTGATGTCAGTCGGGTTTGCAAAGTTTCACCCCAACCTGGTGGTGGGTGGGACGTACTCCGGACAGATTGTCTTATGGGACAACAGAAGCAACAAGCGCACCCCTGTTCAGAGAACTCCCTTGTCTGCAGCTGCACACACAGTAATACACTTGAGCTCACACCCCTTTATGTCCACACACAGCGTTTTGTCTGTATTTTCTCTGCATCTTTACATCTTTCCTTGGTTTCTATGGTAAGTGTATGTTGTCTAACTCCTCTACCTGTGCTCCTCTGCTGTGCTCAGCACCCAGTCTACTGTGTGAACGTGGTAGGAACCCAAAATGCTAACAACCTGATCAGCATTTCCACTGATGGCAAAATGTGCTCCTGGAGTCTCGACATGCTCTCCCAGCCACAGGTACATTGAACTTGTACGGATGATGTACAGATATGGTGTCATGGATATCAGTTGCCTTGTCAGAGAGTCTGAGGCTATGTGTGCCTTCTCTGCAGGACAGTCTGGAGCTGGTGTTCAAACAGAGCAAAGCGGTGGCTGTCACCTCCATGGCCTTTCCTCTGGGCGACGTGAACAACTTCGTGGTGGGGAGCGAGGACGGCTCTGTCTACACAGCCTGTCGCCACGGGAGGTGAGTGCTCTTTGAACTCTGTCCTCGTGTTCTAAGAACAGATTTTAGTTTGGTTTACAACCAGGATGAGAAATCAACACTGTTGGGGCTTTTCCACTGGCAATTTTTTAAAACCATGTCGCACTGATTTGCTTTTCCGTTATGCTTTCAGTTGTAGCCTGTAAGCCTGTGTTAAGTTACATTTCCTGAGATTGCTGCGTCATAATAAAAGCCTTTAAATAACAAATATGTTTAACAGTGAATTTGCAGAACTTTGTTTGCAGCTATTCACTGCATGGGAGGAAAAGTACAAGCAGAAACAGCACAATGAGAGGCTGTTACTGCACCTCTGCAAACAGCTCACCTCCAACAGGTTAAAAACTTCTTTTACCTGCCGTGCTGTGTGATGGAAAAACCACTCACTGCAAAAATAATTGAGGAAATTAAGTGTTTATCTACTCTTCTACAACTGACTAAAGACAATCACGTCAGTTGAAGACACACCTTCGAGTAGGTAGCCCTGTTGTAACGGAGATGTAAATCCCTGCCATGGTGGGTTGACGCGCCAAGTCAAACCAAGTCAGGTCAAGCCAGCACGTGTGTAATGAAAAGCCCATGTGAGTCCTCACAGTTGTTTTCATGTGTGTGTTACAGTAAGGCCGGCATCACTGAGGTGTTTGAGGGCCATCATGGTCCAGTAACCGGGCTGAGCTGTCACAGTGCTGGAGGACCTGTAGACTTCTCTCATCTCTTCATCTCCTCCTCTTTCGACTGGACTGTCAAACTGTGGAGCACTAAGGTGAGACATTTACAGTCACAATTAGTCCTGATTTTTAACATTTAATCCATTTCTCCCTCTGCCTTTCTGCACAGAGTACGCGCCCATTGTACTCGTTCGAGGACAGTTGCGACTACGTCTACGATGCGATGTGGTCTCCAACACACCCTGCTCTGTTTGCTTGTGTGGACCTAGCTGGACGCTTGGACCTGTGGAACCTCAACAATGATACAGAAGTATGCACACACACATTGCACTGAAACCTGAGACCATGAAAATCAAGGAATAGTTGTACATTTTGGGAAATGCACTTATTTGTTTATTATTGTCTGTATAGTAAATAAGTAAAGTATAGAGTAAAGACTGAAACATCTAGCCTGGCTCTGTTAAAAACCTCTACAGCTTACTAATTAAGACATATTCTTGTTTATTTGATTTGTAAAATACATATTAATGGAACCATGTGAGAGTGGTATCAATCTTTTAATCTAACTATTGGCAAAAAAAACTATTGCAAGGACATTTTCCAAAAATAAATATTGGCATCATGATCTGAAATTCCTAATATTTTCATGAGCAACATAAACAAGTAATTATCTTTGAATGGGAACACTTCTGACCACTGTGAATCTGCATGTTAAGAAGCTGTTGTTTTTTTGTGTGTTTTTTTTCTAGGTTCCCACTGCTAGTATGTATGTGGAGGGGGCTCCAGCACTGAACCGTGTGAGATGGTCTCACTCTGGGAAAGAGATTGCCACTGGGGACTCTGAGGGACAGGTGCAGGTCTACGATGTAGGGGAGGTGAGATGTCATCCCGTATGTTTTGGTTATTTCTGTGTGGGATTTACACCAGATATTCAGGTGTTGATCCTGAATGCATCGTCCTTTGTCTTTCTGCAGCAAATCTGCGTGCCCAAGGCTGATGAATGGACGCGCTTCGTCAGGACGCTGGCTGAGATCAATGAGAACCGAGATGAAGCTGAGGAACTGGCCAATGTCTGATGTTACAAACCCTACACTGACAGCTGCTCATCAAGTTCTCCAGCACACTACATGACACTGGCTTCCAGCTTTTCCACCTTCTACAACATGAATTGGCCTGAGGAGATTTGCAGAGCTAGAAGGGATAGAAAAAAAGTTTCAGACAAGTTTTAGATGCGTTTTAAATTGTCTTGAAGAGTTTTAGAGTATAGTATTTGTAGGAACACTGAATGTCAGGTATAGCAGTAGTAGCACACAAGCCATAGTTACAGTAAGTGGTTGGAAGTTCAACTGAGAAGAGAAATACCAGGATGTGATTTTTCAGTGTAGATGTGGCTGTTCGCTCTAAACTTCTAGCTTTGATAACATCCTCAGGGCTCCAAGAAACTGCTCTTCTCCTGAGGCCTCAACCAACTCAGTTCTTTTTTAAATATGCAAACCTTTGTACTTGCACCTTTTTATTACCATGAGTGTTTTTACATGTAATATTTTCGACACACTTGTGCACATGGCTGGCAAAGTGTGTGTTAAAAGCTGACATATCACTATGAAATACTCTTTATCCTCAGCAGCACTTAAATTTGATGACTAAAACCGCTCACTCTGGCCTGTGCAGAAGTGGGTCATTCTCGCATTTTAACCACTACAATATTTAATATTTATTCTGGTGGTTGCACTTATTTAAATATTTTGTGTATCGTTTAAAAAATGCTGCTTTGTAATAAAAGCTTGAGTAGTACATTAGTAGAATTAGCACTACAAAGTTTTTACCAGGCAAAATCGGTTTCTATACTTGCCTTGGACTTGACACTAGTACAGTTAAAAAATGACATTTTTCTGTACCAAAGGTTATTATATACTCTGAACCTGTGAAATGAGTAGTAGAAAACAGAATCCTGACTTATCCTCTTGAAGAGGATCTAAAACTACATGTAAATGGACGTGTAAAGCGGAGGTTAGAAACTTTTTTCCCCCCCATAGAACATGATTTTTAATTACTTTTCTTTTCCATCCAATTCTTCATTCCTTTAAGGATGCAGCAATCCAACCTAACCAGGCTGGTTAGAAAAAAAGAAGCTTCAAACGCTTTTCTCTAAATGTTTAGCTAAAAACTGCACTGTAGCAACCCTATTTGATATAACATGAACGAGATCAATATTCTGCATCGACTAATTGTACTGTATTGTTCCCTGTTACTGTTGCTGTTACAGTCAATGGTTGCACTTTTTCATTTGAATAAAACTCGACATCTCGTTAAAACCATGTGGATGATTTATTTCAATAAAATACAATGACTGAATTCAGATATATTTAATTTATTAATACCTAATTTTCTGTTCACGATTCTTAACTGAAATGCTCTATACATCAGTAAGAGGGATTCTCAGAGACCAGGACCAAAGGCCCCATGTTGCCGTAACATTACAGTTACTGTATAATGATAAAGAATGTTACGGAGCTTTGTACTGTAACATTTTCTTCACTGCTTTCTGTCAACGTGCTGTCTCAGTACAGTTATACAATATGTACAGTATTGTACAGTGTGTGAGGACCAATTCAAAGTGAAGCCCCACACACCGTGCTGACCAATCTAATATTTTCTATGCCCAACATCCAATAAGTCCTACTCACACTGAGTATAAGACAAAATACAAAATAAAAATCATATCAGCTACTCATGAGAGAGACAGAGGAGTGTTGCAGCTTTGTTTTAAACAAATGTTAAAGAAAAGAACACAAAAGACAGACATTCCAGGAGCGTACAGCCACTGAAGATACAACACAGTCAGCGCTCTGCACTTGTCGCTGTCTGCTCAGTTACATCCACAGCTGCCTCCACCTCCACTGGCTGGGAACCAGTGGAGTACACCCTCACCCTGGGGAGGGTAACGGGGTGGTGTTGTTTGTCCCCCAAGTTAAAGGCCCCTATTTGTGGACTGGAGTGTGTTTTAACTGTGTCTCTATCTAAGTGTCTGGCTCCTGGTAAAGAAGGAGAGGGATGGCAGAGTGATATGGAGATTCAGACCTCTAATGGGCCTGAGCTGGTGTGGCAGTGACTGGCTCTGGGTGATGTATGGAAGCCACACCAGAGGACTTGAATTTGGGAAGGTGGAGGCCAAATTTGTTCTCCACCCCCGCAAAGGTGGCTGCGGCCAGGCGGTAGCCTCCGACGTGGTCCGCGTTGATAGGAGGAAGCTCCGAGATGCGGGACTTGGGGGTGGGCTCAGATCCAGCAGGACGACTGCGGGACAGGAAAGAGGAGGAGGAGGAAAGAAATGGTCATTATACAAATGTAACAGCATTTTTTATTCAGCTATTCAAGTTCTTAAAACAAGGCCACAAAAGTGACTCAATGGCTCAATCTCCTTTTAACAAAAATAATGAATTAAATAAACAAACATACTGTCCTCCAAAGTCAACGTAGAACCATCGCTGTAGGAGCTCATAAGTCACCAGAGTCACACCAAACTGGGGAGAAGACCGGCACATACGAGCTGGAGAAAAAAACAAAACAGAGAGACACAATTCAAAATGGTTTACATGCAAAAACAAGCTAAGACAAACTGTCTATGTAAGCAGGAGTACACAACACACACCTCCAGCTCCCTTCCACAAAGCCCTGAACCCTTCCTCTCTCATGATCTTCCTGAAACAATCGATGACTCCCGAGTAAGTGGTCTGTCCTGCCCTCGCTGCAACTTGCAGACGCGTCTTAATGACATCGGCAGGCGTCACGAGGGAGGCTGCAGGGATACCTGGGAAATACAATCAGATGGTGCATGTTACTTCAAACCCCTTAAAAATAGGGTCTCCATGTTTTAAGGGAAAGCAAGAACTCAGTAAGAACACCAAGAGTTAATTTATTAGCATTTAATGATTCAGCTAGCATCTTTGATGTCTGTTGAATGTTAAACATTTCCTTCATGCAGTATTTCATTAAGTGCAGGTGAGTTGCTGGCTGGTGTTCTGACTGACTGCTGCCAATGTTCTAGGTCACAATCTGAGGTTACCGGCAATCGCTCCTGCCGTCAGAAGCTGTAGAGCTCCCAGCCTGCCTTGGTCGTCAGCCATCTGGCCCTTGAGGTGGGCATACGCAGGAAAATAGATGGCTGAGAAGGGGATGTCTCTTAGGAAACACGCTTTAGCACCCTGGCCAGACACACAAGGAGCAGACAGATGTATGAGACAGGAAAGGCAAAAAGAAAACATAAATACTCATGCCACCATTAATGGGAAGCCTAAAAGACGACTATGGTGCATTACAAGACACATTACCTTGTAGAGGCCGAAGAAGCCCAGGTCACGGACTACGCTGAGCGCACTGACTCGAGGTCCAGTGGTGATCTCGCCTGCCACCTGCAGGCGAATCTTCACAATCTCCAGAGGGTTGGTAAAGATCACCTGAGAGCCTCCAGCCTGGATATATGGGAAGAAGAGGAGCTTGTTCACACATTTATATTTAAAAAGGAACTGCTCCTGCATCTCACATGTACGCAGCTGAGGGATGGGAGCTAAATCTTGCTAAGTATCAAAATTAAAAATTGAATCCTGATCAATTAATTTGCCATGTCCTCAGATTGCACTGGGCAAATGTGTGCAAGAATGAACAACGCTATAAAAAACAACAAGAACATGTTGCTTTAGACAGTTTAACTCCATATTGCAGTCCACAGTTAGTAATGGCATTTGGAACTCTGCGAGCAAGCCAATACAAAAAAAATGAACATACTGCATGCATGAGTTACTGCTTAATCGTCTTTACAACTAAGGAAGCACGCACCCTTTTTTTTTTTAACCATCTAGTGATCTCTTTAATTCATTCACAAACAGATTGAGCAGGTTGTGTTTGGGAATCTGCTACTTACACAGCCACCGGCGAGAATCTCCGCAAAAAAAGGGATTGTGTTGTCTTTTTCAGTGAACTTGTCTCTTACAAAGTCATTCACCTGTGGGACACGAACACAAAGCAGGCATGAGACCAGAGACCATTCAGAGAAATGCTAAAAAACAGTCAATCAATGCTATCTTTCATCCTACAAATGTTTACTTTTACACTGATTTTCTGTTTCTTTTGGCATTTTTCATCTTGTGGACCACTTTTGTTTTCATTGTCTTTTTTGATAAATGTAATTTCCATGTGTTGTGTATAATTTTGTGAACGTGGAAAAATTACTTGCCAGTTAAGAAGCTCCTAAAAGATAATTATCACCCATGTAACATAACAAGTATATGTACAGTGAGTATGGTGCATTGTGTATGTGATGGGAGGTACTCACTGTGAGTTTGATAGCCTTCTCAGGTGCCACACCTATAAGCTGAGGAACCAGACCTGTGGGGCATTATTGGGATTTGAGTGACAACAGAATCTCATTTCATTAGAATTACTGGGCAAACAGGAGCAAGAGATGAGAAATCAAAAGGAAATAAAGAAGATGGAAAATAAGACATGAGGCCAAAAACATGAAGGTGGAAGCTAAATCACTGTGGCTGTGGCTGTGGCTGAATGATACAGGTGCCATGTGAGAGCGCTGCCTTTCTGGCCTACCTCTATAGAACCCGAAGAAGCCCTCGTAGCGAAGCACCTTCTTAGCACAGTCAAAGCTGTTCTTATACATCAGCTCTCCAACAAAGGATCCGGTGGATCTCTGGTTCTGCATACGAGTCTTCACCAAGTCGATGGGGTACACAGCCGTCGCTCCCGTAGCTATGTAAACACAAACACACCCCCACACAAACTCAAGACTAAATACTTTCCCTCAAATTAGATATATCACATGCTGCCGTTTGTCTAACAGGATAACTCACCTCCAGCAATGGAGCCCAGGGTGAACCTGTAGGCCGACTCTGCAACTTGGAGCCACACAGGCCTGGAACCGTCCCCATGGGCCTGATGGAAAAAGAATATATAAATATAAATCGAATATGGGACTTAAGGAGGTGTGAATATAGAATATGTTATGCATTATATTTACATATTTAATGAATGAGTTGCACACAGACAGCCACAAACATCTTACCTGCTTTTGGGTTTCAGCCAAGTGGTACGGCAGACATCCTTCCTCTAATGGAGCTATCCTCTCAATGTCAGGAAGATTCAGGCGCCTGACACACAGATGTTTATTCCACTTATTTACAACACTATCATAAAGATCATAATATTTTTCAACAACTAGCAGTAAAGTACAGACATTTAAATGTGTGAATTTAAGGGTTTGAGCCAAATTGACTCTATCACAGGCTTTAACCGAGTAGCAGAGTGAGTATTTACCCAGAGGGAGAATGCAGGCCTGACAACTGGTACAGGATGTCAATTTCCATGGGAGTGATCTGACCAAACTTGTTGGCAGCATGAACAAACTCTTCTGCAGAAAGCAAAACATGAGAAACTAGAATTACCACCTCGCAGTTGTATGCCTCCGCACACCAATCAAGTTGCAGTTTACATCCATGTCTGTCCAGACTCATAGAATGTATGCAGGTCACATGGTGCAACAACAATCACCTGAAGCTCAATAACAACAAAATCAAGGAGCTTGTGGTGGACGACAATGTTTCAAATATGGATGGATGATAACTAAGTATTTTAACTGAACCGAAAACATAATGCCTCCGACTACAACCATCGCCAGCTCGGAGGCATAAAAATGACCTTTTATAATAACAATGACAGTCCTGATACTCTCATGTAGCATCTTAGCTAAGAGCCAAAGCCAAAACATCACAGTAATGTAACAATCTGTGCACCTTTGGTCACAAGTGTGTCCTTCCGCGTGCCAGCCAGCGTGCTGTAGATCTTGCGTATCAGCTCCATGTTGTTCAGAAGGGAGTTGAAGGCATTGAAGTATGAGAAGCTGACCATGTGAGAGGTGCTGCCGCCTGCAGCCTGGTAGAAGAAAGGCAGAGGACGTCACATACAAGCATTTGTTTGCAGAGCTGCCACGATTAGTAAATTCACTGATTAGTTGAAAAAAAGAAAATTAGTTGGCAACTGTTTCGATAATTGATTAATCGTTTCAGTAATTTTTCAAAAATAATGGGAATTTTTTCACAATTTTTGACATTTTATAGACTTAATAATTAAACATTAAAATTGGCAGATTAATTGAAAATGAAAATAATCGTTATTGTTAATCACCATTTGTTCATATAAATATAATGAGTAATTGCAGTTGCAAATATTATTCAATACTGCCCTATGTAATTTTTTTTTATTATAGAGTAAGCTTGCGCCTTAATAGTTTAGCTCTTGAAAGGAAATATGTTTTCCAAAAATATGTCAACTGTACACAGAAATTTTTCCTACAATGCAAATATTAGCAGGATATCTAACTGGATGTGACAAGAATATCAGGGAAACCATAATAACACCACATTTAGCCTTGTTAATAAGCGTTAGAGATTATAGTAGGAATGTGTTCAAACGCCTACAGAGAACAGTGAAGAGCCTGAAAGCTTAAAAGATTATTCAAATTAGATATGCACCAGGCCCAAGTTGAAAATGGACAGTATTGTCCTTTAAGGTTAATAATCCCAGATGTGAAGCTCATAAGGATTTACCTCTGAGTGTGCACATTTTAATAAACACACTCAGAGTAGATTATATTGTCACTAGCCAGGGATCATAAGTATTGTTTTTCATATTTAGGGGCAAATGAAATTACAAATTACACAGTTTGCTTTTCCAAAAAGTGGGAGATGTCGCATTAGAACTGCCAGAGCTGTGGTCATCTGAAAATAACACTCATCCTCCTGTCAATCAGAACTGAATATTCTGTGACAAATTCAAGAAATCACTGTCAGCAAGCTCTTCATGCACACGCAAACACTCACCGAGACGAGGTTCTCCTCCACAAAGGGTGTGAGCATGTGGTGTCTGATGGTGGCCATAATATCACTGAAGTCCATGGCAGAGATGACACCATTCTTCCCTTTGTCCTTCTGGGCAAACGCCTGGCGTGCATGTTCCAGCTGCAGCTCCTAAAAAACAAAACATGACACCACAAGGCTGACTGTAAACACAGTTTAGTTTTAGTAAGGACATGAAAAACTCAGAGTGGTGTGGGTGTGTGTGTGACCAGCGTACCTGCAGGAACTGGGTGAACTCCAGGTAGCTGAGGTGTTTCTTATTGTCATGCCCAAAGTGCAAACGGATGAACTCACAGTCCCAGTTAAAGGGAATGTGGTGGTGCACTGTGGTCTGGCCGAAGATGTCCCGCACATTCTCTGCAGCACAAATGAGCACAAATATCGTTCAAAAAAAAATTGTAAAATTTTCCTGATGAATGCCAAAACATAGAGCTTTGTGTATGTGACATAAGAAAGAAAGCAGAGGAAGGAAGCAAAGAAGAAAGAGTGCCTTACAGCGATTATGTAAGTCTATCCATGTGTAATGACTTAGAGTAATCTGGTTAACAATCTCATATTAGGAAATTCTTTTTCAACAGTGAACCTCAGGAAAGCATGTAAATAGCTCTGTTCAAGCAACACACAAACACATTAGGAATGGATTCAATGCACTGTGATTAAACTAGAGGATTTCCGTCAAAAACTGACAGTTGAAAATATTTTGCACAGTTTACAGTGCTATATTTATATTGTTATTTTTCTGTTTTCATTGAAATCACGTGAACTGAACTCAAAGCTCATGTGAAAATACAGAACACACAATGGTCCGTACCAAAGGAAATGGCGCCAGTTCCAGTCTTGTCAAACAGCTGGAAGGCTACAATGAAGAGAGCATCGGGTGCACACAACACCGATTCAAATGCAAGAAACTCCTGGAACGAGATCAGCCTGCAGTTGTGGGTGTATATGTGGTATAAGAGGAAAAAGAAAAGATATTGTTAAACATAAAGACTTTGGAATGAAGCAAAGACCAGATTACAGTGTTGCTTAAAGGGCCAGTTCACCGAAATTGTCTGGACTAAAATTAGCACTAAACCCTGATGTGATGTCTCTAATTCACACTGCACAATGCCTGATTTGAATTCTACATCACCTGGGTCTTGAACTCACATCCTTAGCCATCAATGGCACGTCATGATCATGTTGAGCGACGCAGAGAAATGCTTTGAGCTTGCAGGAATTATGAGGCAGTTTCACACATGGTTATGACAACGACATGATGGCCTGTCAGCAAAAACAGCCCAGACCATAATAATTATAAACTTATTAAATGACAAAGTTCTTTGAACTCATGTGTCTCTAATCCAGTGATTCTCAGTCCTGGTCATGGGGACGCCCTGCCCCGCATGTTTTAGATGTTATCCAGCTCCAACACACCTAACTCAAATGAATGGATCGTTATGAGGCTTGATGATGAGCTTATCATTTGAATCAGGAAAACATCTCTCAATCTCAATTTTTGATATTTCAAAAATCTGGCTGGATCGTTTGGTGTCAATTGAGCAAAAAATGTGGGAGGAGCTTAATGAGTTTCACAGTTTTTCAGAAGAACAGAGTGATGGATTTCATAATTTCTACCAGCTCAAAGCATATGACAATTTCTTTTCATGGGACAGTTGTCACCAGTTTCTACATTTGGTATTAAAAAATTTGCAATATGCAGACATACACTTTAAAATGGTTAAATGTGAACTGAAAGTCCAGACAGTAGCTAAAATGAGCTAAAACTGACAGATAAGTTTTTACTTTCTCTTTGTCACTAATATGTGTAATATGTACACTTATTATCTAATCAACAAACGGTGTGGGGAACAGAAGTCATTGGGAGTCTTATCTTATCTGCAATTGGCTATAATGGCAAAGACTGATCTGACAAGCCTCTGTAAACTGTCATCAAGTGATGATACGCTGTATGAAAATGTGTGCGTGTGTCGGTACGTACCCGTCCTTTGTGGTGTCAGCTACAGCAGCGATGAGCTGCACAGTTTTGGGGTTGTGGTGGATCTGAATGTGTAGTCCTAGATACTTCTGGACAAAGTCACCTGGGGTCATGAACCTCTCTCCATCCTTGTCCACTACACTGGCATACTGAGGGGAGAAACAAAAAACATCAACAACAGCTTTAGTAGCCCTCACATTGCCCAAGCTTATGGCCTGTTTGGTCAGTGTTCAGAGACATGAGTTTGGAGCATGACAAAGTACGTGGCCTCCAGTGAACCACAGGTCAGCAGTACTACACTGTATAACTTTGTTA
Organism: Hollardia meadi; assembly: GCA_037974645.1. Classification (NCBI taxonomy): domain Eukaryota; kingdom Metazoa; phylum Chordata; class Actinopteri; order Tetraodontiformes; family Triacanthodidae; genus Hollardia; species Hollardia meadi. Next base: position 8,504,616 of record JBBPCS010000393.1, on the reverse strand, counting down.
AGAGTGCAAATTATTCAATTTAATTTCGAGATTAGTATCTCACAAAAGCATCAGCTTTGTAATCCGTCTTTTACTAAACTGTGCACCTAAACAACGAAGCTCATTTGTCTTGCAGCTGTGGAGGGTGAAGCCAGAAGGACACCGGCTCATATTTCCACATGCATGTGCTGGCACACATGCACTGATGGTTTTGGCTTGAGCTTGTAAACTATTTGACCTATGTATATCAGCGTGCTGACATTTGCTGGACCACACGACAATCACACAGTGGATCGCACCCTTACCACGCAAGAAGACGGTGGAGCAAGGTGAAGGTTAACCAAATCCATTCTGACTGCAGTCACTCATGCACATCTCGTGCTAACACACAGACCAGTCTATCTTTGTATCCGATGACATGCAACAGCTTTTTACTCTGACTCAAAATGTTTTTTTTAAATACATAATATGCGGTGTGACACCATGCTTGTAAAGTACAATTTCATGCAAGTCCTTGCTTGTGCTGTATTGGAGACAGTAAAACAAAAACTGACTTATATAATATATATGATATATATAATATATATATATATAATAATAAGATCCTCATAAATCCTGTACAACATCCCAGCACACACTGTGAGCAAAGAAAAGCAGATCTTACACGCTTCTCTTACAGTATTGAACCAAAATAACCTCTCTGTTTACAATAGCTGCTGTCACTCAACAAATATAAACCAAAGTTACGTTCAAGCAGCAGATCACTTCTGTCAGATAAAACAAAAAAAAATAATGTTAGGCTAACTGATGAATGTTCACTGACAAGCCATTCAGTAAGTTATTTGGCTGTTGTTTTACGCAACAACAGCAGCAGTCTGTGCTGGACCTTTAACTGTGGCTAATGCTGTAATTTAAACCTCATGACAAACGTATAAACTCATTCACGAGAGAAAGCAGTCCTGAGTGAGCTGCTTTCTACATACAGAGCTGTTTTACCAATATATCTGATGGACATGTACAAGATGGGCAGACATATTAATAGATCTACGATTAATGTGACGTTGAGGAAATCTGTAAAGCCCTTACCTTCTGGAAGATTGCTTTCAGCTCACTTGGGTCCCCGCGTTTGGTAGATTGCACCTAAAATACACAAGAGAATAACATTGTGGCATTGCTTGACAATGCGAATATAGCCTACGTTTTACATTACCAAAACACAGGTACAACAAAAAGCAGGTTTTGCATGCAGCGTACTTAACATAAGCAACATAAGTAAATAACTTTGGGTTTATGTCTCCTTGAAATGTCAACTGCAGAAAAGGAGACACGCAGAGGACAGGCAAGACAAAAATCAAAGCTTTAAGACTACATCCTGACATGCTCTCGCGCTGAACAAGTTGGCCAGTTAGCTAAACAATCGACCAGCTAACAAATCGATACCTTTCACAAGCTTAAAATAACGTTACAACTGGGTAGCCGCCAGCTAGCAAGCACAAACCACACACAGGAAAAGGACACAAACCATTGCAACATGTTAAAATGTAAAAAGTTAAAAGTTAGAGGACGTGAGCAGCTTGACAAACGGTGCGCTGCTGTGAACGGGTGCAACTTCCGCTAGCGTTAGTGGTTTTATCAGTTTTAGTAGTCCGATAGCTGTTTAGCATTATCTCGCTAACTTCGAGGTTGTGGATGTCTCATCAAGGCCAGTCGGGCGGCGGCTAGCTCAGTGATGCTACAGCCTCGGAGTACACCGCATCAGAGACACCAAACCCGGACAGGACCAGAGAGTCTAGCTTTCATTACTTCCACACGAGAAAACGAGCAGAGGACATGCAGACATGTTAAAATAAAAGTCTGAAAATTGCAAAGAGAGCGATGCCGAAGTCACCTTGACCGCCATGCTGGTTTGACGTCACGCACAGTGAGCGAGCAGGGCGCAGCGCACACCGTCAGACGTGTAGTAGTAGTCGGGACCTGAAAACGAAACTGCATTTCCAAAATACAAACCGATAGATAAGTCGGCCGATGACTGCAATAATCAAGTATTCAGTTAATTAATTTAATTAATCTCATCAAATTGCTTGAGAGTAATAATATTGCTTTGGTATCCTGACCAAAGGTTTTGTTGTGATGAAGGAATTGTATCCCAATGCATCTCTTTCACTCATGATGCTGCTGCTGCTACTGTACTAGTACTACTTCTGTTACATCGGGATAACTCAGTAAAACCCTGAACGTGGACCGAAGTAAAGACATTTCATGTCCTTAGAGCAGTTAATGAGTCAACAGAATCCAATATACACGACGTGGGGATTAGATCACTCTGCCTTAAGTCAGGGTGAATTAAGGGAGATTGTGATATAAGGTCAAATGGGACAGAACACGACCGTGCAGGGTTTATTTTCTCCACTGATGGGTGAAAATATAAACTTCTTTTGAGCCTAGTTTTGAAACAACCACAGCTTAAAAATTGCATGCCCTGAGACATCACGGAGGTGGGCGGGGCAAGCATCAAACCGGAAGTTGACCCTGCCAGTATGAGGTGAAAAAGATGACGAAAGCTTTAGTTGGTTTTCATCATCATAAAAATGTCATAGCTAATATATTGCGATATCATTTGATCGAAACATGAATGTACTACTGCAACCAAATCTATAAAAAGTGTGTCAATATCATATTTCCATTTTTGGACTTAGGTTGTTTTTATTTTGTCCCGTCCGCCATAAGATGGTTTAGGTAAACTGGGCGACATGATTTTTGGGTGATTGGGACAGTGCTAAAAAGCTTTGCTCATTAAGAAAATGATCAAAAGTTGTGCAGCTCCTGTGTTTTGCCAGATGTTTTTTCCCTAGACTTTTTTTTCGCTAGCTGGACTAGCAAGCTAGCAAAAAAAGCCAAACCTAACGCGAATTTTAGTCTTGATCAATCCATCCCTGATCCTTGATTATTGCACAGTAGCATGGCACTGAGTCTAGATGGACAGAAGGAAGATGCAGGAGAAAAGCAAGCAGGGAGAAAGTGAAGGCAACGTGTCAAAAGCAAGGGAGTTGTAAAGGGCTATAATTAAATTGTGCAATAAATATGCTTACACTATCCTAACCATTGACATAAAGACAGACGACGCGTCTTCACTTCCTCCCTGTCACTACCCGATCTGAGCATAGATTTATAAAGAACTGACTGTTTATATGCAGTCAATGACAAGAACATACAGTACATTCATGGATCTGAGTCGCTATCTCTACGGCTCCAACCCGTTATCGTCCAAGCTCGTCACATCAACATTTTTGTCATGCGCTCTTCTCAGAATCAGAATCAGAATCAGTTTATTGTCACTTCCAAATACACGTTTAGCACACATGGAGGCAAAATACTGTGCCCCAGATCAGACATAAGAACATGTAGACATGTATTAAAAAGACACATAAAAACACATTAAAAACGCACAACAGACAGCATTTAAAAAGAAACATAAAGTGCTTGTGCGTATTGTGCAACACTAGTTAGTGCAACAGTAGTTTACTGCTGAGGCAGAGCTGTGCCCTCCTGTCTGAGGAGGAGGCGGGGGAGAGGGGGCAGCACCCGGAGGGTGTTCAGACATGGTTTGGGGGAAGAAGCTATTGCTCAGTCTGTTTGTCTTTGCACGAATGCTCTGCTCTGCAGCCTCCTCCCAGATGGCTGACGTGCAAAGAGGTGGTGGGAGGGGTCAGCCATGATGTTTGTGGCTTTCCTGACACACCTGTTGGTGTAGATGACACTGAGGTTGGGGAGAGCAATGCCTATGATTTTTTCTGCTGCTCTCACGATTTTCTGCAGGGCCTTCCTGTCAGCCGCTGTGCAGTTCCCGTACCAGACAGTGATGCAGTGTGTCAGTATGCTCTCAACAGTCCCTGTGTAGAGTGTTGTCATGATGGTGATTCTCACCAGATCCAGACGCGCAAGGAATCCTTTGGCGTCTGTGGCCGATGTAAAACTGTTAATTTGTTCTGTTATGATTATGATCTGTTACATTTATTCATGACTATTTCACACAGCGGTGTGGTTGTCTGTCGTAGCATAATGCTAACATTGCTTTTTTCCTCAGAATTCTGACTTTTTTCTCAGAATTTTGACTTCAGTAGTCAAACCATCACTGGACCGCCTGCAGTTCGCCTACCAGCCCCATATTGGAGTGGAAGACACCACCATCATTGACTGGACTAAAAATACAGACGTTCTTTACAAGAAAGGTCAGAGCCGCCTATATTTTCTCAGGAGAATCAGGTCCTTCAACGTCTGCAGAACCATGCTGCAGATGTTTTATCACTCGGTGGTGGCCAGTATCATCTTGTACACTGTATTGTGCTGGGGCAGCAGGGTGAAGGCAGCCGATGCTAACAGACTCAATAAGCGTCTTGGGAGTAGAACTTGAGTGTTTGGCTGAGGTGTCAGAGAGGATGCTGAGGAAACCCCTCAGTAACATGGACAATGCCTCTCACCCCCTGCATGCCACACTGGAGTCATATCAGAGCACCTTCAGCTGTAGACTGAGGCCACCGAGGAGCACCACAGAACACCACAGGAAGTCTTTCCTACCAGTGGCAATCAAACTGTATAACTCCTCTCCCTTCTGTAGGAAGGACAGCTGAAACATCACGGGCTGACAACAATATTACCCATATCATGTGCAATGTTACTTTTAATTTATCATGTACTGCATTATATTAATATCATGTGCAATATTACATTCTTTTTCATGTGCAATATTACTCTTCAGTATCATTATCGTATACAATATAACTTTACATACCACTGTCAATATTGCATTCAATGTCATTGCCAATACTACTTTTCTATTTTAGTTTATTATTATATAAAATATATATATATATATATATTTTATATATATATTATATATATAATATATATACACATCTATATATATATACATAATATATATTATATATATATAATATATACACATATATAATATATACATAATA
>JBBPCS010000393.1:8470463-8499142 GCA_037974645.1 Hollardia meadi | reverse complement strand
CACACACACACACACGGTGGCAGTTTGTGTCCTAGTTTTAGCATTTTTTTTAGCATGGTGATTAGCACGAGACCAGAGCCACCACGAAGACCCCTTGCTTCAGTTTGTTAAGTTAGATACAAAAAAAGTAGATTCTGTGAACTGGAAAACAACAGACTAGTCATTTATAAGCAAAAGCAAAGCAAATGTTTGCATTTTCCAGCTTTTTAAATGTGAAGATATGCTGGTTTTCTTCATTGTCTGTGATAGTAAACTGAATACCCCTGAGTTTTGGACTAATTTGACTGTAATTTTACCATGTCAATTGTGGTTCAGGGAAATTGTGATGGGCATTTCTTGACTAAGGTATTGATTAATGAGAAGAGTAATTGGCAGATTAATCAATAATGAAAAACGTATGTCGTTTGCAGCTCTAACCGTTATTTTTGAGAGGCGTAAAAGGCACGTTTTCAGAGGGTTTATTCTCTTGGTGCAGGGCTATTTGCCCTAATATTTTGTCAAAACATTCCACATAGCTGAATAGTTTCCTGAACAACTCTTTTACAGTGTAGTCTTGTGCTAAATCAATATATAAGCTTGAACCATCAGCGGCATGTGCGTGTTGCATTACAACACAAGTTTGAATGTGTGTGTGCATGTTTGAGCAGGGAGCCATGTTTGTTTTGCGAGTGACGGTGTTCCTACTGCTGTTGCAGAGGTGGAATGTGCTCTCACTGTGGACTGTGTACTTGCGTGTGTATGCACACGCATTTGTGTGTGAGTGTGTGAGTGCCTGATTGGTGTGTTTTAATGGCGCTGATGCATGCTGTGGCTGAGCACTGAGGCGTTGCCCTGTTGTCAGTCACTTGGAAAAGTGTCAGAGAGCTCAGTGTGCTGCTTGATACATTCTGAACCTGAGGCAAAAAAGACGGGATAGATAGATTTTTTGTGCTGACAGTGATTTTTATTTTCCTGTTAGAGTTCACTAACATTGCATCAACACGATGGAGGGCGTGTGCTTGTGTGTCCCCTGTGTGAGTCTCCTCACTGCTGGGTGTACACAGTGAGTCACAGTCCTTTGGCAGCCATGCATGCCAGCTTTTATTTAGTCCTTTATTTTCCAGTGTCTTTCATGCCCTACGGGGTTGAGTGTTACATGTACCTGCAGGAGAGGGCTGGAGCTGATGTGATCGTGTATATTCTTGTGCGTCAGTGTGTGTGTATGTGTAGCATTCCATGGCTGGTCATAATTGCAAGAAGGAGCTGTCTGTTTAATGAAATCAAGAGGGAAAGCACAAAATGCACGAAGAGAAGAGGGAGGAGGAGGCCGAGTGAGAGTTAAAGGTAGTTTGTATCGAGTGTGAGAAATGTGTTGGAGAAAGTAAACGCATGTGTGTGTGATCTTGAGCAATAAACTGGCTCTGGTGGAATGGATAGATGTAGAACAAATAGTGAAGAATATAGAGACATGCTGTGACAAAGAGGAAAACAAGACATGCAGGCATGTTAAATAGTAATGTCAATGTCGTGCTGTATCTAGATTCCAGAAACGATAGCAGAGAGAGAGAGAGGAGATGGGAAGACTTTAGAGTTTATAATTTAGGTCAACCTTGTGTATGGTCTCTGTATGAGAGTCAGATTCCACACCTCTCCTCCTTTCAGGTTAGTTGAGGGGATCCGACATCAAAGCGAGTGAGTAAGGAACTGAAGAAAAGAAATGGGTGATGGCAGAAAGAATGCGGAGAGGAATGTAAATCAGTTTTACATCTGGGCACCAAATATAAGCCTTTATTCAATGAGTCAGAGTCAGCGGGCTTGATCCTGGCAGACAGATGGAGGGAGAAGTTGGGTAATACATGACATGAAGCTCTCGATCTGCAACCCATCTGGAGGTGAAGCAATGGGCCGTGCCCTGTCTGGGCAGCCAGTTTGCTGCTTTAAGAAAAAGACAGCACACCTCCCTCAATGTGACGTGTTTCTAATGGTCGCTCTGTTGTCCTGCGCAGGGAGTGTCTGAGTGTCGCTGCCTTTATGTGTGTGTTTGTTTTGGGAGTCACTTCACACATTTTATCTCCACACATACGCTTGCTCTCTCTCCCTCTCTTTGTTTGTCTTTGTCCTTCCTGTAGATTAAGCCTGTGTGCTGGAGCTTCCTCTGCTAGTAGTGAACAATTAGATAAACAGCTGGGTCTCTGTCAGTGGGCCAGCCAGTCAGCCTTATCACAGCGTTCCTCCCCGACACGTCATGTCAGCACTTCACTCTTCAGTGGCAAAAAATAATGATACCGTGTATCAATAAAGATAATATGTGTCTCCAAATTAGATTCATGAATAAGACTTTTTATAATTTGAATCATATATTTGTATGAATTACTTTCTGCTGTTTCAACCAGTTAATTGTTCAATTAATAAGTAACATAAGCTTGATATAATGTCATTGCAGTCGGTGCGGTATTGTTGGTTGCATGACCCTGAATGAGTATCACAGTGTCATTATGTAAAGTAGGAACTACACTATCAATTCTCCATTGATGCAGCAGAGACCCCAGACCCAGTGACCCCATTTCCCAGAGTCCCAGTGTGCCTTGGCAGAGCACTTTCCGTCCATTCTCCTGACTTCCTGTGTCTCAAAGGATGACGAGAGTGGAGATGAGCCCACCTGGGATTCTCTGTTGGTCACGAATGCTCTCTTTGAAAGTGATGACTCATTTGAATCAGACTCATCTTTGACTGACGAGCAGGGCCATAATAATTTCACTTGGTGTGTGTCGGTTTACATTGATGCACGTAGAGGTGTAGAGTTGTGGTATCAAATGTCAAGTGTCATTCACTCCCTTGGAGTTAAAAAAAAGGGCTGTATGGGACTCTTAATAGGTAGGATAACTGCACAAATTATAGTGCTCTGGTTTCTCAAACAAGGCCAAACTAATCCAGTGGTTAAAATGGGATACACAGTGTACACTTGTCTATCATTGCAGAACGAGTGTGTTTCTATTTTGATAACTTCATGCATTGTACTTTAGAGAAATTTCTTCATATTTTCTCACCATTTCCTGTAAAACACATTTAAATCCATCTCATAACTGGAGCATAAGACTGTCGACTAACTTTGTGAACAGTTAAAAAAATAAATACTTTAGTGTGTAAATAGAGAAGTCAATAAGCATGATTATTTACGCTTGCCTGAAAAAGCTTGCTTTGCAGTTTAAAATCTTCTTCCACATGCAATTAGTGTTGGCTAGTGAGGTGTGCAGCGCAGACATTCTGATTGCATTAGGCCTCAGTTCTTCACTCTGACTGTATGTCTCTGTTCAGTCCCTCCCAGATGGTGTGTATCTGTATCTGAGAATGCTTTGTGTTCCAGCTAAAAATGGCTTTGCCTAATCTCGTCTGGTGAAGACACTGTGCTGTACAACATTAACTCTGGAGGTCATCAGACAGAGCAAAGCAAGCCAGAGAGCTCCTGGAACTTACAGAGAGAGAGAGAGAGAGAGAGAGAGAATGTATTGACAATGTGTATGTGCCCTACACTCCACTGCAAACCTCCACAAAGCATCACTTTGAAGGATGACATCTTTTCATGATTTACTCTGGAGGAAACCCTGGGAACTGGATGCCAATCGCCAAGTTGGGTGTGGCATTTGCCCTTGTCCTTCCTCCACAAAGGCAGCCTCTGTCGCATGTGGAAAGAGACAGAAAACCGGGTTCAATCAACCACAGCAGGCATTTGAAAGGGGTCTTTGACTCAGTTTGACCGTGAGGACACGGAACATCAGTTGTGTGTGAATATGGCTGCTGTGTTACACAGCAGACTGGAATATGTGATAACATAATACATGAGTGGAACAAATGGCAGAATGCTAGATTGCAGATGAGTCAGATGCTTGACAATCACAATGCGCATTTGATCAAGCTGCATGTGTCTTCGCAGATTCATTTGTGTTTCTGTTGCAGGCTGCTGGTTGGTGCCCCGAAAGCAAAAGCCTTGAGAAGCCAAAAGGCTAAAGTGACGGGAGGACTGTACAGCTGTGACATGAGTTCAGCTGATTGCGTCAGGGTTAACTTTGATGATGGCGGTGAGACATCTGCTGACACCTGTGCATTTCTCTCATTTTTGGCTATTTAAAAACAATGTTTGAGTCCTTATATCCTCTTTGTGTCTATTTGGGCCCCTGTCTCTGTTTAGAGGACACAACCAAAGAAAGCAAAGAGAATCAGTGGATGGGCGTGTCAGTCAGCAGCCAGGGACCAGGAGGCAAGATTGTGGTAAGACTGTGTGTCTTTGTATCAGACCATGACGTTAAAACTGAACTGAAGTTGTTGTGTTTCAAGGTTATGGTCAGATACAATTTGATATTACCAACTTAGCTGGAGGGCTGAAACAATTAGTGGATTAGCCAATTAAAAAAACATTAATTAGCAAATATTTTGATAGTTGATTAATCCTTTCAGTCATTTTTTAAAGCAAAAATACCATATATTCCATACCTTATATTCAATAATTTAATATTAATATTAAATTATGTTTTTGTTTGTGTATACAACCAAAAGCATTGTGTATAGTGGTGTTCATTATTGAAGACAGGAATATAAAAATCAAGTATCCTTAAATGTTAGTTAGTTGTTAGTCCACAAGCATTTTCCATAGTATATATCTCTATAATTTCTAACCATTGTTGTGCAGCAGGGGGTTCAGTCTTGTAACAATTTGGTATTACTCGTGATTGGCTTTTAGCTTGTGATCAATAATATCTAGGTTAAATATGTATCATTACCAATGCCACAAATGTTTATATTTCCCGGGTATATAACTTTACATTCCTAAGGTATTGCATATCCCAGAATGTCTTTATTTGCAACATGCACATTTTCCCAAAATTGTGTGTGATATGCCTCTCTATTCCCAAATATCCACAAACATGATTGTTGTGAACCAGTTTGTTTACTCTTTATTTTATGTGTAATAGTATATAGTAGTAGTACGTGTAATAGCAGTGGGGTAGGTATAGAATATATATTATGTCAAATATACGTGTCATTGACTTATCTGGCTTTGAAGCTTATTAAGGTGAAGTTTAAAGGGAATGTTGGAGCTCAGTTAGTTAATCAGTATGACATCTAAACTCTAAGACTTCTCTTTTTCACAGTATCTCATCAGTTTTGATTTCAACCAACATCACATCAACTCATCTGTTTCTTTCTGTGTCCCTGGTAGACCTGTGCCCATCGCTACCAGCGCCGCACCAATGTGAACACATCCATCGAATCCCGCGATATTATCGGCCGTTGCTACGTGTTGAGTCAGGACTTGACTATCAACTCCATATCAAGTGAAGATGGAGGTAGCTGGCATTTCTGCGAGAGCCGACCCAGAGGCCATGAGATGTTTGGCTCCTGCCAGCAGGGCCTCTCTGCCACATTTGACAAGGACTACCACTACCTCATCTTTGGGGCTCCAGGAGCGTACAATTGGAAAGGTAGTCCAATGCGTGTGTGTGTGCGTGTGTGAGATGATGTGTGATAGCTAGCAGCATACCACAGCGTAGATGTTTAAAGCAAGCTATGAAAAAGAAAAAGAACTTAACTGTACATGTGCCTCATTATCAATGTATGATTTGTAATGTTCATTTCAAAGGAATTTACCGGTGATGCTTTCTTCAGTCATCTGTTCAACATTTACTGAAAAATGGATTATTGTGTTGTGGGTTCTTCATCCTATTATTAAAAGCCAGATCTCTCTTTCTTAAAAGTACACTTCACAGGACTTGTAGGTTGCTATTTGTAAACACACCTGATGCAGTAAGACACTTTGGGTTAGTGAGCTACCCATAACATGCCCAGAAACATCCCTAACACAGCAAAAAAAAAAAAAAAAAAAGAAGATATACACATGTAGAGGATAGGGTCTCTACGGTTACAAATTTCTCCACACACTTCTAGTAAGTCATAAGAAATCATTGAGAGGGATTATCTTTTATGAGTCCATACATTGTTTTTGAAAATCCTGCAGAGCATACCTTTAACTCGTCTTATTTCATGTGGTCTCATCTCCTTCAGGTGTCGTACGCTTGGAACAAAAGAACGACACCTTCTTAGAGATGGGCATCTATGACGATGGCCCTTTTGAGGCGGGAGACGAGAATGAAAAGAACCCTGACTTGGTCCCAGCTCCTGCCAACAGCTACCTGGGTAAATCACAGCTCGCTCTCTTAATCCATTCATTCCCAATCTTACACCATCACTTCAGTCACTCAACTGTCACAAAGAAGCGTATTCATGTACCTCCTGCCTCTGACGTTGCTTTGTCTCCGTCTTCCAGGCTTCTCTCTGGACTCGGGGAAGAGTCTGACCAAGAAGGGCCATCTGACGGTGGTGGCGGGAGCTCCCAGAGCGAACCACAGTGGGGCGGTGGTGCTCCTGAAGAAAGGCTCGGACACAAGCAACATCCTGCTAGAAGAGTACACCCTGGAAGGGGAAGGCCTGGCCTCATCTTTTGGCTACGATCTGGCCGTGCTGGATCTCAATGGGGACAGGTGCGTGACGCTGGGTTATACGCAGAACCCGTTACTTCTGCTTTGAAAAGTGCTATTACTGTTACTGTAAACTCACAAAAAAAGTTATGCTCTTGCTCTTTCAGTTGGCAGGACATAGTGGTGGGAGCACCTCAGTACTTTGAGAAGGAGGGAGAAATTGGAGGAGCCGTCTACGTCTACATCAACAAAGCCGGAAAATGGAACAAAGTCACGCCCACTAGAATAGACGGACCTCGGAACTCCATGTTTGGCCTGGCTGTGGAAAACCTGGGGGACATCAATCAGGATGGTTACCATGGTGAGGCTGTGATGTTTCTGCAAGTGCATATGTACTATACCACTGTCAGCTGGTCTTCCTGAAAGTCACTGTTGTCATTCTTACTGTCAGATTTTGCTGTGGGAGCTCCTTATGATGATGATGGTGTGGGGACTGTTTACATCTACCATGGCTCAGCAACGGGTCTCAGCTCTAAGAAAGCTGCACAGGTATGTAATAAATTGTTGGAATAACTAACTTCACTTTTTTTAGCGTTACCTTGCTGCAGCATTTTGTTTTGTGAGCTAGGAAGGCTGTCAGGCTGAGAAAGGTGTGAAAAATGCATGCAGATTTTGTCCAAATGTGTGACATTTGCATTGAAGAAACTAAATAACTGTAATTTTTCAACAGTGAAAAAGACAGGCTTGAACCCTAAAAGCTTCTTACTGAACTAATTTAGGTAAAATATGGGCATATTGTCCAACATAATATAGATTTCTACTTTTGTTAGGTTGCAAGTTACAAAAAAAAATGGTGGTATTTGGTTTTAGTGTTTAAGTGGCTGTAATCAAAATGTATATTCCTCTTGCTTTAGGTTCTGTCCGGCCAGCCTTTAGGAGTCAGGCTGTTTGGCTACTCCTTGGCAGGCAATATGGACCTAGACAAGAACTCCTACCCTGACCTGGCTGTCGGATCCCTCTCTGACTCTGTGTTTGTCTACAGGTGAGAGAACGGGTATGTTTTTCTCACTGTACATCTCTGATCATTTTCATAGAGTTGCTCACTGACGTCTGCCACCCCCCCCCCCCCCCCCACCAGAGCCCGTCCAGTTATTAACATCAAGAAGGAAATCAAGTTCTCACCGAAGGAAATCGACCTCACCAAGAAGAATTGTGGCAACACATTCTGGTACATGTGGCTTCTTGTTTTTTCCCTGTTAAATACGAATGAAAAGGTTGCTGAAAGATCCAGTTTGGAATATTTTATAATTAAGCAGAACCATAACATTTATTTTAGTGGATGCTTTTTATAATTTCTGGTCATTTATCAAGCTCGTGTGGAAAAGCGCTATGCCGGTACTGTGTCTGACTGTCGATAAACTACATTATGTCCCCAGCTTGGAAGTTGAGGCATGCTTCACGTACACAGCCAACCCCAAGAGCTATGCTCCCAGTCTGAGTAAGCTGAGCCATCTTTATCTTTATTAAAACAAAATTTCAGCGTTAAAATGTTTCTTTATTACGAGAAAAAAAAGAACCGAAGCAAGAAACCATTCTTGTTAATTATAATGATACTCAGTAATACGGAGTTAAAAGCCAAAATGTCAATACGTCCCCCATCTCTGTCCCATCTAGCGGTGGCGTACTCCCTGGAGGCTGACACTGATCACAGGAAGAAGGGTCGTATATCCAGGGCAACCTTCACGAAGGACACTGAAAATGGCTACGACTCCAAAGGGACCATCACGATGGGCGGCAAAGGAAAAAAACAGTGCATTACTCGTCAGCTTGTCATACAGGTAGCAACTCTCCGGAAGTTCTTCTCTCTTGATCAGAGTGCATTGTGGGTGGTGCATAATGTTGTGTGATGCAGGAAAACATCAAAGACAAGCTGCGTGGGATCCCCATTGATGTGTCGGTGGAAATCCAGGACGCCAAGCGTAAACGCAGACAGAGCTCAGTTCCTCAGCTGTCGCCTGTACTGGACGCCAATGAGCCAAAGATGACTCAATCGATGGTGAGTACAGAGGATACTTACTGAAGGAACACTTTGGAAGGCATGCAATAGATCTGCTCATGTTCCCATTGTATCTGTGTAATCCTGTGTGTTGTAGGTGCATTTCCTAAAGGAGGGTTGTGGCGGCGACAATGTTTGTCAGAGCAACTTGCAGGTGACATATCGCTACGGCTACAGGACAACTGACGAAGACACGTTCACCGCGTTACAACTGTAAGAGCATACACACACCCCTTTTTCCTTAAGAGTTATCATTGTTAATATGGCTTCCAAGGCTGCTTATTTACGACTGTGTACACAATCCCGATTCATCTGCACGCGGTTTCACAAGTTCTGTCTGTCTAAAGGGAGAATGGTGTGCCGGTGATCTCGCTCAGCGACCAGAAGGACATCGCCTTGGAGGTGAAAGTCACCAATCTAAATGGAGATGATGCATATGAAGCCTCTGTGTTGGCCTCCTTCCCACGCTCTCTTACCTACTCTGCTTTCCGCGTTACACCTAATGTGAGCCTCACTCCCTCTGTCACTCTCTCACATACACACATGCTGTACACACATACCAATTGATTGGAATTTACTATTGATTCCAGGAGCGACAGGTAACCTGTGTAGCCAATACAAACGGTTCTCAGGCCGATTGTGAGCTCGGAAACCCCTTCAAACGTAACTCAGAGGTGAGAGGAAATCACTCTCAAGCATTACTGTCTACCTCCTCTGCACCGTGTGGCACTGTTAACACTTACAGTATGTCTCTGTGTTTGTGCATATAGACGACCTTCTATATCATCCTGGGCACATCAGGCATCTCTCTCAACACCACTGAAGTGGAGATTGATCTTCAGCTCGAGACGTAAGTGTATCAAACTACCTAATAACATTGATTTATACTTTTTAAATAGTTAGCTGGTCGAATTTTAAATGATGGGATGGTTTGATGATGTTCTTGGTCATTTGAAACTTTAATTTCTGCATGAGTTATGTGATTAAATAATACAGATACAACAGATACACTCCTGGACCATAATGCACCTTAATTATGTATTTACATTTGTTGTTCATTAGCAGTATCTGTCTTGACCTGTGTGTAACCTCTGATCTCACAGGACAAGCGACCAGCAGAAAATAGACCCTGTTAAAGCTAAGGCAAAGGTGGCCATTATGTTGCAGCTGTCTGTATCAGGGTAAGAAACACACACACACACGCACACATGTATACACACACAAATATGCCCAGATTCATGCTAGTAACTGTGTCTTCTCTGTTTTCCCAGACAAGCCCAGCCATCTCAGGTCTACTTTACAGGAAAGGTAAAAGGTGAGGAAGCCATGAAGACTGAGAATGAAATCGGCAGTGCCGTCACACACCAGTTCAGAGTGAGTACGGGAAAGCTCAGAAGTCAACATCCTTTCCAGAGTGGCTAGCTATCTTCTGCATCGTTATAATGCATGTGGCATTCTGTAGATACATGTGATTTAGTTTGATCATTCGTACTACATCATCTGAGGTAGGACACTGTTCCCGTCTTGATTTACAGATCATCAATCTGGGAAAGCGCTTGACAGACACTGCCACCCTGGACATCGACTGGCCCAAGGAGACGGAGCAGGGGAAGTGGCTGCTCTACCTGATGAAGATCAGCTCCACTGGAGTGGAACACATAGAGTGCTCTCCTAAAGGGGAGATCAACCCTCTTAGCAAGGTCAGTGAAAACATCACATTAAAGTGTGGTGGTCACTCTGCCTGCACATTTTCAAATAGCAGTTTAGGTATGTGGTGGAAGAGGTGAATAATTTTACATTGACAGATTTATGACAAATCAAGAATTTGAGGTAAATGTAATAGTTGGATGTACTTTCTCTTCTCTGCTTTAAGGAACCAAGTAACTCCAGGACGAGAAGAGCAGCAGAAAACACCCAGGGAAGTGACGAGGGCACTATTTCACGTTTACTTGACAAGAAGAAATCTAAAAAACTGGTAAAACCACACTACCAAGTTCTGTTCTTTTATTTTGGGTTTTTATTTTATGTTTTCATATTTCATGTTCTTTTGCAGCCAGTAGTGGGTAACCTTGTGCTCCCTTCTTTGTTGACAGTCCTGTGACAATGGGGCAAGATGTGTGAGGATAAAGTGCCCCCTGCGGGGCCTTGACAGTAATGCAATCATCACGTTTCACTCTCGCCTCTGGAATGGCACCTTCATAGAGGTAACAGAAGAAAAGAAAAGTCACAAAGGCTTTTTGACAGGCTCAAATTATAATACATATCATATATTTAAAATTAATATTAGAATTTTTTGGTAGCAGTGAAGAGAATTGGCCGTTTGATACTAAACGTAAGAAATTAGTAATATGAATTGAATTACTAACTTGTAATTAAAAATAAAACTTGATCCTTTTCCTTTTTTCTTTAAACAGGATTATTCCACGTTACATCATGTGGAGGTGATAGTGAAGGCCTCTCTGCAAATTGACAGCACAACAAAGAACACAGTGCTGCAAAATGCTGAGACACAGGTAATATATACAGTATGTGACAGTACTGGACCCAAGACAGGGACATGATTATTTATTGCATTACATGACAGTTCAAATGCTGATGTCACTATATTGCACACATGGACATACACAAATCTGAGCAATATTGTGTGCAATATAAATAGAGGGAATTAAAAAAAATGTATGTGTAGTTGACACTGATGCAGAGGTCTTAGTACTGATGTTCTGCCACGGTATTTGTGTTCCCCAGGTGAGACTGACAGTGTTCCCGGAGAGGCTTGCCGCCCAGTATGGAGGAGTGCCATGGTGGATCATTGTTCTCTCTGTCCTGCTCGGGCTGCTGCTGTTGGCCCTGTTGGCTTTCCTTCTCTGGAAGGTAGGACAAGGGACTGGGACACACCCTGCCCCAGCGAATAAAAGCACATGCGGCACATCTTTATGTTTATAATTGTAACTGAAGTCTTTCAGTCTGTAAAGCACCATTTACAGAACAACTCTAGGTATACGTAACAGTGATTACACGCCTTTTCTAACAATTTGCCTCTCTTCAGTGTGGAGTATTTGGGAAAAAGAATAAAGAGGACCCGTCAGAAAAAGAGAGACTGACATCAAATGCATAAAAAAAAGAGAGAGGGTAAAATTTACCGGCCTGCTCTGAATGGGTGAAACGTTTTCTTTTGCCTTTTTTTTTTTTTTTTGCTAAAAAGTGCTGCTTTCTGGTATTAAACACGCTGTGGGCAATTCTGACACTGTGACATGAATGCTACTGATAGCTGACTGATTATTTCTGCAGAGTTTATGCCTAAAAGATTTTCACACATGTTCATGTGTGGATCATTACAGTTTACCTGCATGGCTAGGGGAGGTGATGGCTGACAAGCAATGACTGTAATATTTAATGCTCTGAAGATCACCACGGGTGCTGCTCTCCATCTCTTTGATTTTCTCTTTTACGCCGTTTCCAATTTCTTTTGTTGCTGTCACACATGCAGTCACAACAGGGGCATTACAACATGTGTCCTGTCTTTAACAGGTGTGCAGATGGCTTGTATACACCTCTTAATGCATTTACTGCATCTTCGTTCTTCCCTGCGAAACAGACTGATGACATTAAATGTCTCATCAATGTCCTTTGCTTTTTCTGAATGTCTTCAAATAGCCTTTTCCCCGAACAAAACATACATTTTGTTCCCCTCTCCTCTCTGCAGTGTGGCTTTTTTAAGCGAGCCAAATATGAAGATAAGGTTCCCAGTTACAACGCTGTTCGCATCAAACGGGAGGAGAGAGCAATAAATCCTGGGAATGGTAAATGGGAAAACCTGGAGAAGAAGCCCTGGATGACAACCTGGCATGACAAAGATCATTATTCTTAACAGCCAATGAGATCGGACTCCACACGGATTCTTATCACTTATTGATAAACTCCCCAAGTTTTTTTTTTCTTGCCTTGTTTTTACACGACATGGACTTTAGATATTAAAAAAAGAAATTTGTTTTAAAAAAAAACTTTTCTAAGACTAAATACTTGATCAAACATTCTGCTTCAAGGGCTGTATTGATCGTGGATAACGAGTGTTGGAGTGTGGGAGGTGATCCTGCACAACTACCGTCTGTCAGAGCTTGTTTTGTACATTGGCTACATTCACAGTGTTGACTGGGGAAAGGAGGGTGGGAGTATGGGAGTGTTTCGAGGTTTTTTGTACATTCTTTTTAAAGTTTTTGCAGAATTGTTTGTATTTATTCTTCGTGAGGAGTACTTTGTTACGTGCTCAACAGGCCAAAGAGTGATTCAATGCAAACACAGGTGACTTTTTTGTAACTAAAATGTGTTTATTTTCCCATTAAAAAAAAAAGAAAATCCTACTGTATGTCTGCATTAACATGTTGATTATTCAGCATTTTTCATGCTCAAGATGCCTCAGGTTGTACGGTAAGAAGGAACTGCTACTTATCCCACAGTTGTTGAGCATTCGGTTTGTAAATATACCACCAAGCCTCTGCAAAATTCACATTTTATTCACTGGCTGTAAAATAGGAAGAGAGTGAGGTTGAAATAAGTTTCTTGAATAATTTTTTTTAATGTATCCAAGTGTTCTGTGTGTGATTAAGAAAAAAGAATAAGTAAAAAAAAAAAAAAAAAGGTACCAAGAAGTTTAAAGCATTATTTATTAATACATAAAAAAAGCATTTACAGCAAATACTGGCGTGCTTAAATCAGCACATTGTTAAATAATAAAATCATGATTAAATTAAAAAAAATCACTTTAAAACAGTAGCAAATTGCCACACACTTTATACCCAACACATACTGAGAGATGATAATTTGCTCTGAGTGTTAACTTTGGTGATGGAGTTGACCTCTCCTCTCGTCCAAAGATCTTTTTGTCCATTAAAAACCAACCAGTGTTCTGTATCCTAAATGATAACTATTAAGGAGGATGTGTGCAGTAGATCTAGCTGTTTCTATTAACTAAATAGAGTTCAAATGTATTTATGTGTGTGTTAAGACTGCAAACACACCCACATGTTGGTGGCGCATCTCCCACATCATCTTTACAGGAGCGACTCGGTTCTTACAGTTTTACCACTGCATCTGGCGTCTTTTACAGACTTCCCCTCCATCATCATCTTCGCCTTGTCTTTTTCTTCGCTCTCCTTACCCAAAACCACATTCTTCTCTTTCTCCTTTTCCTCTTTTAGCCTCTTCTCTTCTTTCCTCCGTCCCTTCTCCTCACTTTTCTTTATCTCTTTCAGCTTCTTCTTGAGGGCCGACCGGTCGCTATGACTGCACACCCCCAGAGCCTGACAGCATAGAAAAGAAAGAGAAACTGAGGGAAGACGCACGTCAATGTAAACAGAAGTTAGATGGATTCTGTACAGGTCCAGGTTAATAACCCTCGAACAAGACCAGATTTAAATTATATATCATCATAAGTGGCAACAAAAGTGGTTTAAGCCTATTAAAGGGGACAGAGGGCATTCTCACTAAGGTAGTTATTACCAGTACAACCTTGCAATATATCAGCACGGCCTATATTATCTTATCGCAGTATCACCATATAGTGTATGTCGCCCGGTAATTAAGAAAATGCAGCACACATATACCAAACATATGTTTGAGGTAATGTAGAGACAGTGTGGATATTACATAGACAAGCGTATCGAATTGGAAAAAACACAATACAAACACAAAAGGGAACCGAGTCACCTATGAGAAATAAAATGTCCTCTAGTGGGTATGGCAAAAAGCAAAAATATACAACCCCAATTCCAAAAAAGCTGGGACGCTCTGTAAAACATTAATAAAACTTTTTGACCATCAATTCAAATGAAAACAGTACAAAGACAATATATCTAATGTTGTATCAACTTCACTGATTTTTGTAAATATTTATGCCAGCAACACATTTCAAACAAGTTGGGACAGGGGCAACAAAAGACTGGGAAAGTTGTGGAATGCTCAAGAACACCTGATTGGAACATTCCACAGGTAAAGAGGTTAATTGGTTACAGGTGATAGTATCATGATTGGGTATGAAAGGAGCATCCTCAAAAGGCCTTCACAAACAAGGATGGGGAGAGGTTCACTTTGTGACAAACCTTGTGGGCAAATAGTCCATGAGGCCTGGGAGTTTGTCAGTCTGGTATGGCAGTTTTGTGGCTGATGTTAATATAAAACTTTCAATGACAATGTAATCGCATAGAATCAGTGTGTCTTTGCCTCCCACATTTGTTAAATGATTTTGTTTCCCTCAGCCTCATCTAACCCACTCACCTTGAGTTTTTCACCGTCCAAGCTGAGCAGCTGTGTCCCATCCACACCTCTGGCAGCGAACTCAGACGCGTACTGGTCCATGTTCATGGTGATTAACCACAGACACACCTGCTGGTTGTTCCACTCCAAGATGGGTCGACTCTGCCACTGGTTGTTGTTATTGGTGGGAACTGGGTCATCGTCCAACGTCTGAGACAGGACACCAGAGACAAAGATGCAGACAGAGTGAGGGAGAAGAGAAGAAAAGAAATGAGAGAAAACTGTAATTAAAGGAGAGAGTAGACTTGGGAGAGAAAAAAAAGACTGGACTAAGAGTGCGCTATGCGGGAAGAAGAAAGAAAAAGTAAGGGAAGGATAGACTCACCTCAGAGGAGGAAAAAGTGAAAGTGTGAGAGTGTCCAGAGAGTGAGAGATCAGAGACATGACCCACCATGCTGGAGCTGCACACTGGAGAGCCAATACTCTGGAAGCAAGAGAAAAAGGCTGCCTACACACTGTGCTTCATGTGTGTTTCATGCAAACCCAGCAAGTGGGTTTATTTTAAAAAGGATTTCTGTCTGTATGAGACATCTACGTCCAAAAGTTCAGACAGGGCAGAAGTATTATCATAGCCTGTTCAGCCTCCATGGAGCCATGAGCGCATTTTATTCATCAACCTTTTCTTACCTGATCTCTTCGACCTGTGGTGGTCAGGTAGGGCAAACTGCTGCTGGACACAGATCGAAGTCGTTCCCTGCCTCTCTCCCCCTCCTCTTCCCTTTCTCTCCCTCGCTCACTGAACCAAGGAAAGGGCAGACAAGAGGGCATGGAGGTGACCGAACCTGACGGAGAAACTCCAGCGGGCCCGTCCACCAGTTCACCACATGACCCCCTGGCAGGAAACAGTTACACATGTTTTCTGTTCAAAAGTTACACGTTTTAAGCAAGTTTATTTAATTTTTTTCAAATATCTTGGGTTTCCTCTCCGTTTATTTACAAATTTAAAAAGTGCAAAACAAGTTATTAGAACACCGTCAGGAGTTTAATGTTAATTTTTTGCTTTGTTTTTGTGTACATGTGTTATCACACCTGTTGTTTATGGACCGTTTGTGGTGTTTCTCACTTCTCCTCTTGCTGAGAGACTTGCGAAGGCCACTGAAAAAAAATGCCAATTATAATCATTAAAGGGATCAGGAACAAGTATACCAACAGCAGAATGGCTACATTTGGCACGGCTAACTACTGAGGCTTTTAAACCGGGAAATACGAGACAAATATTTAAAGATATTATGATCCCAAATCCCAAAAGACAAAAGAAAGAGACGGAGATCCTGCACCTGAAATTGGGAAATTTCCTTTTGGACTTTCTGGATGCGGAGGATTTGGATGGCGAGGGTGTGACGGTGTCTGTGATGTAGATGGGAGGGGTGAAGACGGAGCTGGTGGGAGGCTGAGTACTGAGGGCTGAAAACAACGAGGTGCTCGACAGGTTACTTCTGCTGCTCCTTTGGACCATGATGGGAGCGGGCAGCGATTGGCTCTCTTGATGTTTCTGAGCTTCATCTTCCTTAAAAAGCAACATGAGGACATGTGTGTGTGTGTGTTGCGCGCGCGCAAGTTTCACCGCTGGAAACAAAAAATTAGCTTTACATCTCCATCTCCTACCTGTTTTCTAAAGCTCTCTCGGAGTTTGTCCCGAGAGGGCGGGTGGCGCTTGGATTTCTGGGCCAGCTGAGCTCTGGCTATTTGAGCGCTGGAGTCTAGACGTCCTGTATTAGGAACTGGAATATACCAGTCTGGACCTTAGACACAAACACAATTTCTTTCTCACTTCAACTATATTGTTGAAACAACACCAAATCTTTATTCTGCCTGCACTGAATCCATAAAAATAACTTTAAAAATGAATGGTTATGAACTTTTTACCTGCCAGCAGCGACACAAAGTCAAAGTCATACAGTCTACAGTCACATGAATTTAGCTGCTTACGTGTGACTGAAGCGTCCACAGAGTGGTTCTTTCTTTCTGGCTCTTTCCTCTCCAGCTGTGCTATCTGTGATAAACAGTGTGAATCAATGGCT
Organism: Hollardia meadi; assembly: GCA_037974645.1. Taxonomy (NCBI): domain Eukaryota; kingdom Metazoa; phylum Chordata; class Actinopteri; order Tetraodontiformes; family Triacanthodidae; genus Hollardia; species Hollardia meadi. Next base: position 8,482,307 of record JBBPCS010000393.1, on the reverse strand, counting down.
ACAGAGAAATGGCTGGCTCAGTAAAGTAAATCCATACAGGATTGAGAAGTCTCCTCTCACCTGGATTTGCAGTCTTTCAACTGTCTCTTTGTGCAGCTCTTCTCTCTCCTCCATTTCTCTCCTCAAATCAGCTTCTCTTTTCTCCCTCTCCTCCTCTCTGAAAAAAAGTTTAATTCCATATCTATGGTGGGGGGGGATTCACATAATTTTTTTTATTTTTTTTTACCATCTTACAAAATATACTCCCAGTAATTTAGGAGTAATGTTCCACATTGTCAGAGAAATAACTGGATTGGATAAATACCTGCTCTGGTATTCTCTGACCAGTCTCTTCGCCTTGATGTATTTGATCTCCAGGCTTTCTGTTTGGCTCTGGGCATCAGCCAGTCGCTGGCTTATAACCCTGCATAGTGTCTGGGCCTCTAGCCAATACCTGATAAAAAAAGAGTGAGGGTTGTTAACACCCTCTTAACCATCATAATAGCCTTTATAATGTTTCTTAGCAATACTATAATTAGCAGGCTTTAGGCTTCCAGTCCATACAAACCTATCTAGTGGCAAAATGCACCTCTATGATATATTTAGTGTTCAGTCTATTGTATCGTACTTCTCTAGTTTGTCAGCTTTTTCCTCTCCATCCTCCACTCTTTCCTCCAACTCGTCCTTCTGGCTCTCCCAACAGGCCTGCTCCTCCTCCCATGCCTTTAGCTTGGCAGACATACACAGTAAATGAATAGATCATGTATGTTTTTACAAATGCATGTCTATGGAGAAAGAAAGGACCTCGAAAAACAAAAAAGAGGCCCTTTTGTTGTTACGTCACACGTGCCAAAAACTAAACTTAGAGCTGGAGAAACTGTGTACGTCTTTTAATCCTCTTACTTCAAGAGTTTTGACACAACAAATGATCACTGATGTGACACAGTTGGATAGAAGAGAGCCAGATTTTTTTTTTTTTGGCCAACCCAGTTATGTCACAGCGGTGATCACTTCAAGGCAAAGACAGAAAAGCAGAGAAAAGTGTTGGAACGTGTCCCGTGTTCTAGTAACTCCACTCCGAGCCATCTCACACACAGTTAAATGGGTCAGACTGTTCCAAATGTGGATGTAAAGGTAGTGTATTAAAGTGAGTACACTTATTGGTTTGTGTGCGTGTGTGTGTGTGTGTGAGAGAGAGAGAGATCTCGATCTTGGCTGAGCGACCTACCTTTTCTCTAGCGTGGTGAAGTTGGGATGATCTGCTGTGTAGTTTTGACTGAAGCTATAAAGACAGAAAGGGTGGAAAACCAAATATACATGGATCTGTTTTGGTGAAATGTATGTTAACATAATCATTTTAATTTAGTACTGACCTCATATCCAACAGTATGTTTGGTCTATACTGCATATTTTACTATACGATGCGGTTTGTGGATGTTATTGAGTTCAAACTGACTGTAAAGTACCTGTTGGTATTTGAGGCAGAGCTGGTAGTTGTCCAGGCTGGAAAGATCAGCAACATCCTCCTCTTCATCTTCTTCCTCCTCGTCGTCCACTGAGACCCTCTCTGACATGTTACTGTCACTGTATGCATCTCCGCCCGCACTTCCCCTCTTCATATATATAAAGAAAAAAAACACACACACAGAAAGCAGCACAATCAAACCAGATGGAATTGTTAACGCGGCTGAAACTCCACTCTTGTTTTAGAAAACGCACCTTTCTGGACGTTTTATCCATATCCAGGCTTTCATTGATCAGTCGCGCCACCTCACTCTCCACCCCCTCCTTCTCTCGGCCAATCAAAAACCTGCCGGCGAACAGTGAAAGCAAAGCGGTGAGCAGTCACGCCAGCCTATTTCACAGCAGAAAATTTGACTTGTCATAGTAGCTAACGCACAGGTGTCACCAATCACATTAACGCAGCTAAATGGAATTCAGCCATCATTCGTTTTATCATTTACACCTGTGGCAAAAATTTCTTCTGTGAAAAAAAAAGGCCTTTCATGTTGTTGCAGTACATTGTCAATGTTTAAGCAGTTTAAGCATAGCTTTTAATGCTTTCTCAATGGTGGAGCATTTACAGACACCCAAAACCCTACTTTTAGACTTGTTCCTAAAACACATCAGTTCACAAGTTTTATTTTTGGAAAACTTATTTCAGAAAAATTCTTTCTCAGAGGACTAACAAAAAAAAAACTGGGTGGATGCCACGAAGAGGAAATTAATGTCCTCATATTTGGTTTTAAAAGCTGAGATGCTGCCGATTTAAATAGGCTAAAAGATCTAAACACTATGACATGTTTAGGAAAGTGGTTAGCAGAAATGTCAAAACATCAGATTGTGTTTTAAAGACCTAGTATGTTCACTTAAACAACGTCTGTGGGGAGAAAAGTATGTACATCTTGCTACCACCATTTCATCTTTAAATAACTTCAATTGTCACAAATCTTTAGAAGTCTGACACTGTTACTGATCAGATGGATAGTTGCCTCTGCCAAAAATGTATTGTAATATCTCACCTCCAAATCACTAATGGGAAAGACTTGACACCCAAAGTAGCCACAATGTATACAAATAGTGGGAGACAAAGACACAGCAGCACACCAACATTGCAGTAAACTTACTTGACAAGGCCTGATGTATTCTTGAGCACTGTGGCAGCAAACAGCTGGGAGACTCCAACCAAACTCACCCCATCCACTTCCACTATCTGGTCATTCACCTGAATCCTAACAAACACACACGGAAAAAAGAAAATCTTGTGTAATTAGAGCCACACTGAAGCCTCAGCAAACAAGAGACTGGGGGTGAAATGTACCTTCCATCCATCTGTGTTGCTCCTCCTTCAGTGACTGTTTTGACAAAGATTCCCAGTTTTTCCAGTCCCTGGTCAGCTCCTACGCCCATTCCTATGATACTGATGCCCAGACCCTCGTCTCCTACAAGGAAAACCCATGAGGAATTTATCCTAAAATTAACATTAGTCGAGGAAAGGCTGTTGAACCATAAAGGAGCGAAAAGTATGGAAACATGTATTTGAAATCAAAGTGGAAGCTGAGGCTTGATGACACATGATTTCTAACAGGATTTCTTTTGTTTGTTTTTTGGGGGATCTGATGTGGATACACACCCTTTTCTATCTCCACTGGGAAGACATCCATCCTGTCCACTCTCTTCTCCAGCTCAAATTCAGCTGAGGCAGACACAGGGTCAATATCCTCATTATGTCTGTAGTACTCTGCGTTGGAATAAGTGCAGTACACCTGAAAGACAGCATTCAATATATGGTTTAAATCACCGCAGCAACCTCAGCTTATATAAACACAGGTGTGTCAAATTTAGGCCTACTGACTGAGCTCCAGACAAAAAAAAGGAACTGATTATTAAGTATGTCAGAGTGAGAGATTCAGGAAGACTTCAGAGGGGGATTTAGAGGATTGCTCAAAATCTCTATACACACACACAGACAACGTCCATGTGTCAATTAGTGATAGCACGCCGAGCGCTAAGACAATAGTTTGTTATGAATTAAGCCAGATGAAACCCATACACACCAACAGGAATTCTTTGCTTTTATATCAAGGCAACTCTGAGCTGACAGAATGAAGCATGTAGGTTCTTGCCTTTCCTCCTCCTCCTCCTCCTTCTCCTCCTCCTCTAATGGATTAGAAACATGGCTTTGGGCGAACACTTCTCTTACATGGATTCAAACACATGCTTTAATTTGTGATTTGTGTAAAAATGCATGGATTTACACAGACACGGCCCTACAGCTGTCAATAATAAATGCTGAAAGCCTTACAATGTTTTCCTTACCTTGATTGGTGCTGGGGAGAACCTGACCTTCCTCTTTACAACATCCGCTGCATCCTCATCCTCCTGATCGGCCACTTCAGGCACACCGGGGATTTCCTCATATTCCAATAAAAGCTGTCCTGCTTCCTGTCTTGGTGGCGTTGAATGCTCTGGACGAGACTGGGATTCCTGCTCGTACACAAAGGCCTCGTTCTCAATCCCGCAGATAACAGCAGATCCCGTCTGGTCCTCTTGGCCTCCGCTCACATCATCTCGTCCATCTCTGCACTCCTCGCGTTCCACTTCCTCACTGGCATGCTCTTCTTGCAGGTCTTTCTCACTTTTCTCGTCTTTTTCAGTTCTTTCCTTCTCTCGACTTTGTCTGCATGCTTCTTCTCCACCTTTCCTCTTTCCCACACTGTTTGGCTCAACTCCCTTGTCAAGACCCTCCTCTTGCATCATGCCTCTCTCTTGCCTTCCAGCACTTTCTTCCACTCCTGCATCTGTCTCTTCCTGCCTGCAGTCCCCCTTTTCTGTTGACTTCTCTGCCTGTGCAATGAACTGTCTGCTCTGCTCCTCCCATTGTTCATTCACCTGCCGATACTTGTCTCCTCCACGTTCCTCGTCATCCTTCGTCTCTGTTTCACACCACATGCTGGCTGATGACTCCTTCTGGTGCTCTCCTGAAACGACTGGCCTACCGTCTCCTGCTCTTAGGCCCACTCCATTTTCCAGCGCATATGCCGTTGTTTCTAAGCTTGGCTCTTCAAAAACATCATCCACTAGGTCCTGTACGCTTTCTCTCGCAACTTTGTCCATATACTTTTCCCCCTCATCCTTAAGCCAGTTTTTGGCCCCTTTCCGTACCTTTTCTTCTTCATTCTCATCACTTTCTGATGACTCGTTCTTCACGTCAACTAGTTCTGCCCTCACTGGCTCCTCTGGGGTCAAGCAGAGGTCAAGAGTTGCACTTTCTGCCCCTTCCTTCTCTTTTTGTGATCCTGTACTGTGATTATATTTGTCAAGATAGGAAGGAGAAGTGTTAGATGCTTCAGGGCCATCCAATATAGGAGATTTAGGGTGCCCTGTCAGTGAGCCCTGTGCATGAGGCTTTGGCAAGGAAATATTTATGACGGGCAAGTTCATGGATTTGTGTTTGTCAAAGCTATCCTCCTGCGTGTGCTTCCTCTTCCCATTTACCTCTTCCTCCTTTTCCAGCTGGCTGCCAACTCCTCTCCCCCCTTTCTCTTCTGCGTTCCCATCTGCCATCCCCTTGCTTTCCCTGCCAGTAATACCTTTAGAAACCTGCCCACCACTACCGTCACCCTCTATCACCTTGGTCTCAAACAACCTCCGGGTCACAGAGAACTTCTGAGCCAGAGCAGCCCTGTCGATATCCGCTATCTCCTCTGATCTAGACAGTCTATCTTGCAGAGAAGATTCTGGGGTGGAAATGTTTGCCACGGTGCCCAGAACAGACGAGGAACTGACGAATGAACGTCTGGATCCAGAGAACGGTGAAGTTTGGGGCTGTAAGCTAGGATTATGGGGTGAAAGGAGGGGTGTGGAGCCAGAACTCAGCACGGGACCACCATCTTGTTTCAGCTGCTGGCTGTCCATTTGCAGGAAGATGTTTTCTCTGATCTTGGTCCCCCTGGTGCTGTGAACCCTCCCTCTGCTGCCTGTGTTGGAGCTGTTGCTGGGATCAGACAGGCTGGGTAAGTACACATCAGAGCACTGGGCAGCAGCAGCTTTGGTCCCTGATTGTAGACTGGTCCCAGTGTCAAATGAGCATTTTATGGCATGGAAGTCAGACTTATAAGTTATCCGGTGAGGGGAGGCACTTCGGCCTTTGCTGTCAGTCCGCATCATTTGGGAATTAAGTTTTCTGTGAAGTGAGAAAAAAAAACTGGAGGAGCTGAGCAAGAAGATTTTCACAGCTTGAGCAGGTAGGTAATGCTTGAGGATTTGCTGGTACGAATGGTTGCAGTAAGGCAATAAATATGCTGGATTATAGAGCTGGTGTTTTAAGAGGTTACTGTTCGATGACAGCAGGTGACAAACTTCATTGTCAACAGGTAGTCTTCATATAGTCCTGTTAGTTCAGAATCACGAGAGCAAGACTCCTGGAAGAGCGGCATGAGAAAAGGTTAAGTAGCCTAGTCCTACAACACATTCAATAAGGTGAACTGGTACAACCCAGCGGGTCATTAATGCAAATTACTGCAGAGCCAAACTATCAAGTAGCTTACTCGGGACATGCAGTCATCAATGGCAGAATTAAAATCAACAAATGTCAGGCGGAGTACCCACACTCACTGCGAAATTGGAGGATTAGCGATTGTCTGCATCGTCAAGAACACAAAAGGTTGCCATCAGGCGTTTTTGTTGCACAGCTAATTACGATCAACTTGTTTGCGGTACGGTGCTTTCGCGTGCTGTCGGAAAATGAGTCAAATGAGTGCACGAGGGGACGGTAAATATCTCAGGGGAAAATGCGCATATTTCTTTGAATGATAGTCGGTGTTATTTATCCTTTGTAATTTCTTGGCACCGGGCGTCAATTTGTTAATAATTGTTGATAGTTGTACGTTTACCGTTTTGTCTATTAAACCTGTTAAGTTAATTAGCGTAATCCTAATTTGAAGACTGACGTTTGGTCCTCTCTTTACTGTAGCCTACAGTACACCATAACGTTAGCCCTGTATTTATTGACTTTTAAAACTACAATTTGTGCCATTAGCCTTGATATTAACTTTAATCGGGCTATAACTGCCACAGAGCAGAAGTTTACGACAGCAGCTGAAGGCAGCAAATCTTAACCAACCTGGCCGGAGTGCGCGCGCAGTTTAAAGGTCGTGACAAACGTATATGTCGCCATGAGTGATAATCAACCGTCAACGAAAATGAACACCTGCCCAGTGTGCTGTAAAGATAACTGTGAAGTATTATTTAAGACGGCTTCGTCTTACCGTAGAAGTGTTGTTTGTTAGCAGTCAGGCGGTGCTGACGGCTCCCTCGCTGTGATAAATGGAAACAGATGGCGACTCATGTCTCTAAATACTGTAAGTGGATTATCCTCCGGTAATCCTGTGTAAACTACTCTAGTCACTGTGGTGAGTGGGTACCAGCCCTCGGGAAGGTTTGCCTAGACTACCGTACATCTGTGCCCTGTAATTGATTTAACCACTAAAATTTTGGTCACTGCTTTCTTCACTTCAGTCTGTTAAAGTATTGCCATTGCTTTAAAATGACAATTTGTAGCCCGTGGAGGGAAATATAAAACCAGTGATGTCATCTATCATAACAAATACTGCTTTTATTGTTTTTATTTGACTGTGTCTTACAGTAATTTACATTTTGGCATATAATCTACTGTAGTTGTGTATTACTCTACTATCACACATACAGGTTACTGCTGTATCCACTTACCTTTACCTGTCTTTCAGCATCCCTGCCATTGTTGACATCTGTGAAAACCAATATCCCTGTAACAGAGGTTCTCCTGGGCTCAGAGGTAAGCTTTGTGTGGATATCCACCTGTGTGCATGATGCAGGTTATTGCAGTCAGCCAGATCTCCCACTATCTACCTGAGTGTGTGTGTGTGTGTGAGAGGCAGACGAGATCAGTGATGCAGCACCTGCTGGTGTAAGTGTGTGTGTGTGTACCTACCTACCTGTGTGTGTGAGATGCCAGTGGGTGAGTCGGTGCAGTGGCTGTGTCTGTCTGTGAAGCTGGCTTGTGTGGCAGATGGACTGGACTGGACTGGACTGGACTGATCCGTGCAGAGCCGAAGAATGGTTCTGCCTGCTGTGACCTGGATCTGACTGGAAACCATTGTCCCAGGTGGCACTGGGACCTAGTTGATATAAATACTAGCCAATCACAAAAGCCATATTCTGAATGAGGCTAAGAAAAATGAGGGAGGGGAGGGAGGGAGGGAAAGTGAATTGAAAGTAGCGATGGAAACTGAGGGAGTGATGTCGGGGTGGGTGGCACAGTAAATTTTGAGAGGTATAGGCTGCAAGAAAGTGAGTGAGGCCGAGTAGATGGAGACAAAGAATGGAGGCGGAAATTTAACCTGGATGGGCAAAAGTGAAATGTGAAAGACTCTGGTTGGCAATCACATGAACTGGGTGGTACATGTGGATAAAACGGTAAATTACAGGTATGATGGCTGCTGGGGAATACAAGCAAATCCCTACCGTTTAACTCAGCAGTGGTATTTATAATTGACGATGGATAAGATGAGAATTACAGGGAACTGTGTGTGCTGACATAATCCTCAACTCCCATTTCTCTCGCCAGCAGCAGGTCACCTTGACTTCTATAGACGGGGCGTGCCAACAAATCAGTGTCAGTGGCTTCTACACAAAGCTAGAGGACGTAGATTTATGACGCCAGCATATTTTCCTCTTGATTCTGTTATGTCATCAATATATCGGCTGATATCACCTTATCACAAATACTGTATGTCAGTATGTACTTTTTAATTTTAATGTAAAGTGTCTTTGAGTACCTAGAAAAGCGCTATATAAATAAAATGTATTATTATTATTATAGGTATAAGTCAGCTGTGGAGTAACAGGAAACTTCAGTACAGAAATGCTAAAACATAAGTTTGTGATTAGTTTTGCCATTACATAGAGAGATAACTATATTTCCAACTTCTTAACTTTTAACTATCTTGATCAGAGTTCTTTCTTCTTTTTAAAAAAAATTCATGTTATATATTTATGTAAAAAGCATGGATGTGGCTGTAGTGCTAATTGCAACTTTCAGTTTTGCTTTAATGAAGTGCTTCCACATTCGCTCCACTGTTAATTTAATTTAAAGAGTCAAATTAGGGGGAAAGGACAGATGCTTTCTTTAGACTGAGATTCTGTTTTACAGCTGACGATATCAGCTCTGTATTTGTGTGTGTCATGTAGGCTGCATTTGGCAGACGGTCATGCCCCATATGGTTATCTGTTCAGTCAACCGCGTGTAGAGTTTCTCAGCTTCATGAGGGAATTGCACTCAATCCTCTGAACATTTAAATGCAGATGCGCGCACACAAACACACACACAATCGCTACTCGCCCCGTGGAGTTGAGTAGAGACCGGGATGAACACACGGGTCAGCATAACGTAGCAGTTCTGCAGCTCTGCACAGTTTATACGGTGCAGTGAGTCAGTCTGACATGTCCCTTTAACTGCAGTTTTTACAGCTCAAGTGTTGGTGTGTCTACGTATCCATAAACAATAATACTGCCACTCTGTGTCTAAATGTGAGTACTGCACATACATTATTTTAACATCAGTAACAATGATTTAATTCTGCGTACATTAATTATAGTGCTTGGCACTAACGCTGACAGTTTTACATTTAACTCTCTTCAGGGTCAAACGTGATAAAAACTGATCGTCATCATACTGTGATGTGCTATAGAAAGAAACTTAAGTCTTAAATCTCTTACTTCAACTTATGAAATATGTGAGCAAAGACAAAGTGTTGCATTTATTTTTTTGTTAAGTGTACATACAATTGTGCTTGTTTGTATTTAGTCCAGTAGGCAACAGCTATAATATAAAATATGTGATTGTGATACTAAGTCAAACCCTGAACAGATGAAATTTTAAAAAACTTAAAAAACACAGTTAAGTTGAAGGAAAAACTGATTCCTCCACATTTTTCAAAAAGATCTTAAAAATAGAACATCACTAATTCTGAGACAGCTGGACTCACTCACTCACTCACTCACTCACTCACTCACTCACTCACTCACTCACTCACTCACTCACTCACTCACTCACTCACTCTCTCACACACACACACACACACACTTCATTTTAACATTATGGTGAAAACTTGCCCAATCACCCTCCAGTGAGTCAGCCATGCATGTTGAAGCGCCATTTCAAATATACAGTAAGGCACGCACGCGCACACACACACACACACACACACACACACAAAACAGGTGCAGACATTCACACATTGTAATTCACCTGATGCAGTAGAACTAATGGCTTTGGATGTAGAGAGAAAAAGAGGGTCTAATGTAAGTTGGACGAACTTGAGATGAGTAATTCTCCTGCTTCTCTTGTGTCTCATTTATAATTTTCTTTATCCTCTTTCCGTCTGCCCTGCCATGTTTTTCCTGAGTAGACACAGAGTAGATTTAATCCCTAAATTCTTCTTCCATCTTCTGTCCTCCCTCCTTGTCCTGTTTCCACAGTATGCATGGGACATAAGTTATGGTTCTAAATGCTCAAAAACCTCCCTGCTCCTCACCATCTCCCTCCCTCCCTCCCTCCCTCCCTCCCTCCTTTTGCTGCGGTGGCTGCGGTCATCCTGGTGACAGACTGCATCTCTGCTGCTTCTGCTTCTCTCTCATCACTTGGGTTGAAGCAAAACAATTGAAACTAACGCTGCTTTGTTGCTTCTTCACACACCATTTCACATGAGGCATCCTTCCAGGCCACAGTTGCATCTTGCACTGATCTTTATTTAGGAACATCAAAGCCTCTGTAAGAAGCAGTGTTCTTATACTGTTTGTTTACACCATTTTGCTTTAATACTGATAATGCTCTAATTTGGCTCCTCTCCTTTCTCATTCCAACATTTAGGTCTTAACAAAATTCCCTTTGATTATACCTATGATACTTCAGTCAAGAATATAAAAAACATATTCAATATAATATCAATATATATTGTGATCGGAAACCACATGTCTTGAATTTTGGTTATAAATGTCTCTTTCTTGTATTTGTTCCGTTGATCATCACATCCACATTAATAATGATCACATGGAAAAATGCCTGTTTCAAATGAAAATTGAGCAACATCAGCTACATCCCGCTTGCTGCAGTGGTCTCGTCAATGTACCAAGCATTGGAACAATTGTTGTGTAATTAATTTCTCAATTTCTCAGACATTGTTGAACTGAGGGTCAATCTGAAGAGTCCCTGACTAACATAAAACAACCACTTGGTTTTTGGTAGATCACTTTGCTACTTCCTGACCATGTTCTCCCCAGTTTACATAAAGTGACAAATTTCTATATTTATCCCTTTCCCCCGTTTTTTTCTGTTGGGGGCAGAAATGTTTCTTCTGCATTTAGGGAGTCCATATTTTCATTTTGCTCTTTGCAACTTGGTAGAACTTGGACCCCGAATAAGCAGCATTTTCAAGAAAACTACTCTTTGGTCCTCCAAAAAAAAATGGGGATAACATACGATGAAGGTGTGAGCATGCGAGAGCCCTGTAGGACTGTAAATTTATCTGCAACTTGCAAGTCACTTGTGAGACAAGCCCCTTGTTGGTCATTAAATGTTATGATTGTTTACATTCCGGTGTACTCTGTAGCAGCCTAGTCTGCTGCTTTGTTTGATGTGTGGCCCTTACTTCACACTGGAGCAGCACCTGAGCTAAACGGAGAGGCATTTGTGGTGAGCAGAATGACAGGGGCTGATGTGTATATTTTATTCTAGTCTGATTATCTATCATGATTGTAACTTGTAATCACCTTATGCAATCACTTTAAGAGAGATTATGGATTTATGGGAAATCAAATCAAGGTAGAGAAAGTCTGTTGATTAAACATATAATCGAAGAATGATTGTGGGAATATAACCTGAAGCATAATATGCTTCTAAACAAAAAGTAGTCTGTACACCCTAAAGTGCAGCAGGCACTTTTCCTAGCTGCAGCTGGATGGGGCCGCTGCCATTTGATGTCATTATAATGAGGTTCTTTCCCACAGTGCTTATCAGCATTCACAGAAAGAGAGGGTTGCTGTTGAAAAACTGGGAACCCAGTACATGATCAAACAGAAAAAAACAGTCACTAGCCCTGGAGAAAGGGGAAGGTACGGTTACTAGCCCTGGAGGAGGGGGGTTTGATGAGCACCATGTTATCATTGGATGAAGTGATTTAACAGTGTGAAAAGTAGTCAAGATATGAAGAAACAGTTTGATTAAAACATGTACTCCGGTTTGCAATAGGTTTGATAAAATATAAGCTTAAATAAATTAGTTTTAAGTTCTACTGGTGTATGAAGAGGGCATGCAGAGGGCAAGCC
>JBBPCS010000393.1:8448552-8470363 GCA_037974645.1 Hollardia meadi | reverse complement strand
ACACACACACACACACACACACACACACACACACACACACACACACACACACACACACACACACACACACGTAATGGTTGTGGTTTTGTGTACCATAGATTCTTCTGAGGCTGTCAGGCTCAGGCTGGCTCTCTGTAGTAAAGTGGAGTACAGCATCATAATAGAGATTATCTTATTATATGACAGTCGTGCTGCAGAAGATCCCTTTGATGTTTGCAGTATGATGAATTGGAGTGCAAGGTACTGTGATAATTGAAATATACGTGTACAATATGTGTGCATACAAATTATGCAAACTTTATGGATGTTGGCATATTTGATCACTTTCCTGGAGAAGCCTTTTTATGACTACAATTACTGATTATTCCATTATCAATTAAGATGTCAGTTATTGTGAAAATGCCATGATAGTGTTCCAGAGCCCATATTGTTTTGGTTAGATATTCAATAGATATTTACACTCATATAAAAGAGAAAAAAGCTACAAATCCTCACATTTGAGAAGCTGGAAACGTGAATGTCATTTTTGCTTAATAAATTACTCACAAGATGATATTAAGGAGTTGTATCTGTTGTATGTCCACAGAGTAAAATGTTTCTTTGTCTTTTCACCAGCACTCTACACTGTTTAAAGTATTTCACTGTTTGCAGTGTTTCGACAGGGAGACATCGGCACCAGCTGGTATGCAGTCCTGTCTGGCTCTCTGGATGTCAAAGTATCAGAAACTGCCAACCACCAGGTAAGATCAGGTTCAAGGCTGATTGGAGCTTCATACATAATAATCTGTTTAGTATCACTTGTTCTGCTCTCTTCCGTGTTTCCTTCAAATCATTTGAATCAAAAATGAATGAATGAATAATGAACCGAATCTTGAATTATGCACACTACAGGGTACATGGCAACAGTTTTCCTTCTCCCTCTTGTACTATTTATATCATAACCTTGTCTGTTGAGATCCACGCTTGCTCTACAAGTGCTCCTCATGTTAAAGAGCTGGCTCTGCACGACTCTTCAATGCTGACATTGTTCTATTACATTAGCTTATGTCTCCCTGCTTAAATATGCCAGAGCAAAACTGCCACAGCACAGAACAATCCACTGAGAATTGTGCTTTCTGCTACTTGCTATGCCCTTTACGCCAGAGTGTGGAAATAGGATTATACTGAGAGAGAAAGAGAGAGGATTTGTTCTTGGTTTAAGACAGAGATAAGAAGCCTCTCCATTGTGAAACATTCTTTTTATGTATGTAGCCCTAAAGTGCCATTGGTGGCCTAGTTTCCGTGGCTATATTTGAAATGTCAGTTTGGACAGCTGAAAAGGTTTCCGTAGCATGCAGAATATTTTGTAAATCAGTGGATGACATGGGTCTGCGTGTGTGTGTGTTTGCTTAACTCTAGCCTGTGCAATTTATATCCAGCACCCAGAGATATTTTCCATACAGGAGACTCTGTTTACTAGTTCCTCATATTTGAATTGATTTGCATTAATTACCATATTTGAATCTGTCTGCGCTTCATGTCTGTCCATATTAATAAAACAAACCTTTATATCTTTTTGCTACTGCTGCGAGGTTGTCAAGGGCTGCAGCGATAAGTCAATCAACAGAAAATGAACAGGCGACCGGGAGGCGTTTAATGAAGTTTTATTTTCAATTACCATTTTGGCTTCCAACAATATAAAAAATATTATTGTGCCATATAGTCCGTATCCCAATGATGGTCTTGTTTTGTCTTGTCGAAAATCCACTGCACCTCTTTCCTTTACAGCGGTGCACTTTCGCCCTTGTTGTTGTTGTTATTATTATTATTATTATTGCAAACGTACAGTATGGACGTACTTCTGTCCCATCCATGTGAACGCGATATCTTAGCAACACCTTGAAGGAATTTCTTCAAACTTGGCACAAATATTTACTTGGACCCAAGAATAACGTGATTACATTTTGGTGGTCAGAGTTCAAAGGTCAAGGTCACTGTGACCTTTTAGTCATAACTCAAGAATTCATACACTAATATGAATAATTTCACACAAATGTCTAATAGGATCAAATGATGACGTGATGTCATTTTACATCCAAAAGGTCAAAGGTCAACTTCACTGTGACATCATAATGTTTTCTGGCCATTATTCAACACCATAACTCAGGAACAGAAAGGGGGGTTTGTGACCATATTTCACATTTAGTCAGATACTGAATTGGTGACACTGATCTTGGATGCCCTCCTTGAAACTGTGCTGATTGTATAGATCTTCTGTAAGTGAAGCATCCATGTTTTAGAGTTTGTAGCTCCTTTGTTGCAACATCCATATTTGAAGCATTGTAGTTCACAACAAGCTCATTAGTTCTGCTGATGTTGAGCTTCAGGTGATTGTTGTTGCACCATGTGACTAACCTCTCTCTATCAGTCGCTGCATATATAATGAGTCTGGACAGACATGGATTAAAACTGCAACCTAACTGGTGCGTGGAGGCATCCAACCGTGAGGCCGGAATTCTAGTTTGTCAGTTGAATTATGTTTAAAGTTCAAAGAAATCACTCTTAGAAGTACTGTTTCATTTTGTAAAAGATGTTCATGTTTCCAGAGTCGATGAGTAATTGTGTTAAATAATCATGATCTTAATATTGACTAAAATAATTGTGATTATGATTTTTACCATAACAGAGCAGCCCTAATCGATTCATGGTTTGTAAACTTTTACAGAAGAAAATCCAAACGGTCTCGTTCAAGCTTCCAAAATGTCTAAATGCATTGCATTTTACTTTACTAACACTGTGGTCACGTCAATATTTTTGTTATTTTTTATTAACAAAATTAACCCAATATCCTATATTAATTTTTTATTATTATTTGGTTTTAGACTGTTGGTTGGACACATTAACTGTATATAAAGACATAACCTCACCAGTGCAAGATGGCAGCTCTCGTATCCCGGGTATTTTGACTTTATTTTCGTACAATGGGGAGAAATGGAGATGCGTCTTCCATCTTTATTTATGTCAATGGTTGGACAAAACAAGGCATTTCATGACATCACCTTGGGCTCTAGACAAGTGGGCGTTTTAACTGATTTATGATGTTTATATACTGTAGACCAAATGATTAATTGAAAATATAATCAGCAGATCAATTGATTATGAAAAAATTGTTAAATCCAAATTCATTGGCTCCCATACATTTAGTGTCTAACAAGCAGCCATTTAAATAAATGTGTTTGTATGCAGGATGCAGTCACTATCTGTACACTGGGAATCGGGACAGCGTTTGGGGAGTCCATCCTGGACAACACACCACGCCACGCTACTATTGTCAGCAGAGAGACCAGCGAGCTGCTCCGTATCGAACAGAGGGAGTTCAAGAGCCTCTGGGAGGTGAGAGACGAGAGAGTTTTAAAAACTGTATTAGCTGCTGTGAGTTATGAGCTGGAACCACATGATTCAGCATGAACTCCATCTGTATAGCGTACCTAAAGGTTTCGGTCATGGAAAGTTTCCCTACAGACTGCAATTTTCAGACGACTTTCATTTGTAATTGTGCCTTCAACCACAAGAGGGCTGGCCATCATAACAGCGTCCTCTGTTCCACCTATTGGACACATACCTCAGGTGACACCCATCAATGAGAGAGAGAGGGGGAGGAAGGAGTGTGTATGTACAATACATGCCTCTGCCTCTGTGGGTGCGCCTGTATTTTCTTATCAACACAGCTTTATTATTTTGCTGTGTTGGGGATGTGTCAGGGCATCAGCCTTTGGGTAGTGGGCCTGTAGCCCCCAGCTAATAACAGTGTGCAGGGAGTGAGGTCGGACTATAGGCAAGAAACACAGCAAGGTACATTGTGTCTTCTGCCTGTGACATGGATGTATAAAGAGCTGCAAGTAGACCTGTGTGTTTGCTGTGCGCGACACAATCCACCTTCCTGCATGAAAGTGCCGTAAAATGTAACCGCAGTGAAAGAACCAGTAAATAACATTTTATTTCTCTGATTCACTGCTTTGTTGTCCCTAATTCCACTCCCGCGCTTCACTGTCTAGCTTTCTCGATCACCGCAGCTCTCTTGAGCCAGGGAGGAGGGGCAAACCAAAAGCTGAATCTTACTCATTTTGTGAAAGTAAACCATAATTTGTGTATCTGCCCCGTGGTTTGGATCCATTCCAACATTTAATGCTTTCTTCCTTGGGCCATGCTACCACCAATTTTCATGAAAATCAGGCCAGTAGTTCTTCTGTAATCCTTCGGACAAATAGACAAACAAATCAATACACACACCAATAAATGAAACAACAGACCTCCTTGGGGAAGGAAATAAAACACATTACTGTGTTTCTAAGAGGGGGAAAAAAGCCAATAATATTGTAATATTAAATGACTTGACAGGTGAGTCATGTTCAGAATATGAAAACTCATACTCAGCAGATTTATCAGATATTACACACAGATACTGTATCATACAACCTGGAAGAATCAGCACTCGGTAACATCTTTGGCCTGGCATCTCTCATCACATCTGAGAGAGTTAACATTAGCGGTAGTAGTCGTAGTAGTGGCCTCTGTTGGCCTCCTTGTTGAGGTTACCCTCTTCATTTAGTGGTTCCCTCTCAGAGAGAAAGCCCGATCTGAGCAGTGGACTGGTTTACTGTAGCAGTCAGCACCCAAAGACTACAAGTGTCTGCCCTGTTGTTTGGTTCAGGCTCTTATCTCATTTTTTGCATTATCCAATTTAAAAGGTCCCAGTTTCTTCAATGTTTCTAATTCATAGTTTCAGCTGAGTACTCCTTTCAGTGCAGACTTTTATTTCTATTAGTGAATATGAAACCTTCAATATTGAATACACTGATTTACAATGCATTAGATATTGATTGAAACATGCAGCATTTTGCACATACTTCTAGGTTTAGGTAATGAAAACGTGGTTTCCTTTTGACTGACCTTTTTCATACTACATGGGTAAAAAATCACAGCAGTTTTACTATAAATCAAAAATGAATATGAGCATTGGTTTTGACAACCGTGTTGACAAGATATCTCTAAAAGATGAATGCTGTTTTGAAGGCTCTTCTACTCTTGGCATCTGTATAAAACACATGTACTGTATCTATTCATTGTTTCCATTTATGAAAAAAATGATGACCTCTTCAGCATTATGACGAGAGGAAATTGAGTTTACTCAAACGTGATTTCTCCATTTTATGACACAGAAACGTCTGAAAGGGAGATGAGACAATAATTGGTTATTGGTGCATGTGTGCCATCTTACTATCAGGCTTGTAGTGTGCTTGTTTGTCAACTAAGTGCACTCTGTCTGCCTCCCTGCAGCCTATTTTGACAGTAGACATAAAGTAGAAAACATAGACTGAAGTTGTCCTCTTTTGGATTTTATTCAGCTCATAGTAAAAGGATCTTTGTGTTTTGTGAGTGTGTGTGTGTGTGTGTGTGTGTGTGTGTGTGTGCATAGATTAATTTGTGTGCATCTACTTGTCTGGCGACGACTAGAAAGCTACAGAATGAATGCAGTCATGTGTTTGATGAAAAGATAAAAGAAAAGAAAGGGTTGTTTCTCCATAATTCTAGCACCAAGTGAAAGTGAGATGAATAAACGGGGTGTAAATGTAAAAGAGCTTGTTGTTTCTGACAGATATGCATAAGCATACAGCATATCAAACAGCAGATGGTTGGTAGGCTTAAGTCTTTCTTTTTCTACCCGCTTTTACTTCTCTGTCCCTTTCACCTGCTCTACATTTCTCTTGCCCACTTCCTCTCTCCTCTGTGTCTTTTGCCAGCCTCCTTCCTCTACCCCCCCCGTCTCTATCCTTACCCTCACTACTCCTTTCTTTCGATCCCCTGCTTCCTTTCTCTGTCTCCCCTCCCTCTCTCTCTCCTCCTTCACTAGAGTAGCTCAGTTGTACGGAGACTCGGATCACTGTGGTAACCTGTGAGAGAAAGTGGCTTGGTCCTTGGCTCAATTACGGTGAGAGAGGGGGAGTGAGAGACTGAGGAAGACACTGGGTCGACTGTATGTGTGTGTGTGTGTGTGTGTGTTGATGTGAAAGGGAGAGAGCGAGAGGAAGAAAGAAAGGAGGAGAGCAGCTTGTTTTGAGCAGGATGCTATTTGGTGGCTCGTATGAGTTGTAAAGAAGCAGAGGGCAGCTCTCGGGGGTTCTAATCCCTCCAGTATTAGGCATCTGAGTGTATTTCCTCAGGTGAGTCTGACTCCTCGACTGTAACTGTTCTGTTTTGTGCATGTTTCCTTATATTGACTTTTGTTGTCTCTTTCACAAAATGAAATTTAAAATTCTAGAAATTGTCTTGCAGTGTTTCTCCTGGTTTTGTGTTTGTTTGTGTACAAGAAAGACGTTGACAGGGGTGTGTTTGTGTCTATAAGTCAAACAGATGCTCTCTCTGTCTCTCCCTCTGTGTGTGTGTGTGTGTGTGTGTGTGTGTGTCTGTTCCTGATGGTCCTCAGTGGGCATAGGTTACTTGGTAATGCCCCTTGAATGGGCAATGGCACATTCAGGCTCAAAATTACCTGCTGTGTATTTCAGTGTCTCTGCTTTAGAAATGAAAACACAGTTGATTGTCTGTTGCAGCTGTGTGAGCAGCATCTGTACGTTCTCATTAACCCTGTTTTGAATGCTGCTGTGAGTGTGTGTTATATAATGTTAGTTGTTCTGCATGTAAATGATCTCGGTTGCACAAAGGGCTTTGTTTTGAGGGGCACATGCAGTGTGTCGGTTTGAAAGTAACACTTTGTGTGTGTGTGTGTGTGTGAGAGAGAGAGAGAATAATGAGTTTGATGTTTAAGAAATGATGATGTCTTATAAATGATCATAATAATAGAGGTGTACATTTTGTCAAGATTGACATAAATTCTGATGTGTGTGTTTGTTTTGTAGAAGTATCGTCAGAGCTTGGCTGGACTTTTGGCCCCTCCTTATGGAGCTATGGAGAGTGGATCCAACAATGATAGTGAGTAGACACACACACACACACACACACTCACACTCACACACACACACACACACACACACACACACACACACACACAAATTATGTAATGTATTATGTAATTATAATGCAGTATAATAACGGTTATAACTTGAAAAAGAAGAGACACACTTTTTTAATTTAATGAAATAAAGACTATGTTGCAGTTTAAAGTAAAGTTTTTAAAGTACTCCTGCTCCCTTTTCGAGATATTATAGTTGTTTCCCCACGTACAATTCATCAGGACACCTTGTTCAGTAGAGCATGCCTCCCTGCTTGTTTTAGCATTTAGCATATAAGCTACATAATGAATAGGTTGTATTTTAATGTTTTGGGAATGAAAAGTATTTGCATCCTGTAAAAATCTTGGATTTTGACCAGCGTTGACAACAGTTTTTCCTCCTCAGGACTCACAGACAAAGACAATATGAACTCAGACTCCACAAACAAAGCTTACAACAAGGTAAAAACTCCCTCCAGCTCTCTGCAGGGAACCCAAAGGTCTGTCTTGGATTCAGTTGAACTTGGCAACTTTTTCCTTTTAATACACTCTGCCAACACGTTTTGGGGAGCTGTGCCTATGGGCACACAAAGCATGAATGAAACAAACTCTCTCAATCTGAACAATGAAAAACAAAAGATGTAGTTTGAAGACGTAGTGGAGTAGCTTGAGGTCAGGCAGTTGCTGTCTTTATTGTTAAGAGAGCAGAAATGTTCACTGAGTGTTCCTGAGTCGGTGATGTTTTAAAGTTATATTCACGTTATGTTTTCCTCACTCTCTGACTCTCTCCCACTCTCACCTTGTAGAGAGCAGCAAGAAGGCAGTAGACTGGACCACGGTGTCATAAAATTGTGCACTGCTGCATACTTTCATGTTTGTGAATGAACCAGAATGCCAGAATGAATTTTGGAGGTGTATGTGTGTTCTGAGAAGAGACAAGTGATGACTCACAGCTGTGATCCTCTGTGGTTATGCTAATGCTAGCTAATGCATGCACACAGAAGAAAGATCCCATCTGCCCAATTAGCATGCCTTGCTTTGTTGTTTTCTACAGCAGCTGTGTGTGTGTGTGTGTGTGTGTGTATTCACATCTGCCCTTTTCTTCTGTCACCAAGGTGCAGGTGTGATCTGTATGGGATGTGTTTGATTGTATGCACTGTGTGTTTCAATACCGTTTTACTGGTATGAGTGCTGTATAGTTCTCTACCAACATTCACATTCATACCTTGGAGCATGTCGATCAGAATCAAGGTTAACGGTCTAAATGATCAGTTTATTGAAATTTATTGATTAGAATTACTGGTCAGAATAAGTTGTCTAACCTGTAATATTAGCTTACCTGTATACTAAGATTGGTGCCAATATTCTAGTCAGTTTGCAGTGTAAATATTGCAGTGTGTTTGCCCATGATCAGGGTTCAGGGTTTGGTGTTTTGGTGTGTTCTGTAGATTCCTTCAGAGAAGCTACAGAGAGCGGGGAAGGTTCTCCGCAACGCCATCCTGTCCAGAGCCCCACACATGATCCGAGACAGGAAGTACCACCTCAAGACATACAGGTAAGAGCGTGTTTACAAGTACAACTTTGTGCTGTGTTTACACATAATTATGCAGGCATATGGCATTATAAAAAAAATATATATATATGTGTGCATTGCAGACAATGTTGTGTTGGCACAGAGCTGGTGGATTGGTTGGTGCTACAGAGTGCCTGTGTTCTCACCCGGTCTCATGCTGTTGGCATGTGGCAGGCTCTACTAGAAGAAGGGGTGCTCAACCACGGTAAGTTAAACTTTCTCTATTGCTTTCTCATATAGGGTGTGCTGTTTCAACCCATGCACTGCACAGTTAACATACACTCGTCAGTTACTGTTTGTATTGTTAAATGCATACATTAGGATTAAGTGCTATTTAAAGTATGAGTTTCATTTAAAAGCAGAGTGAAGAGAACATTTTGACTTTTGACGAGTTGGAGTGATGGTTTCAGCAAATCTGAGCATCAGTAGCAGTGAAAGTGTCATTATGAATACCAGCGTGGAAATTAATTAGAATTTTTAAAACGGGACCATAAAATACAAATTGAATCTCAAATTCATACGCTTCAAAGTAGATGTCTGACATTATGTTCTGAGATAAGGAAACAACTGTGATTGCTTGAAATCTGCAGGCACGCTGCTTGTCTTTTGACCCTGTACTTGTCTGCTCCCCAGTGGACCAGGAGCTGGGTTTCCAGGACAAGTACCTGTTCTACCGTTTTCTTGACGATGAGGAGGAGGACACGCCGTTGCCTAGTGAGGATGAGAAGAGGGAGAGTGAGGAAGAGCTGCCGGAGACCATCCTCTTCCTCGCTCAGATCGGCCCAGACGCACTGCTGCGCATGATCCTCAGGAAATCGTCAGTAACAATCAATAATAATAACAGCTTATTTATTGCCCCTTCCTGCCACTCTACTGCAGTATTTTTTCATATCTTTAGTTACGCTTATGAGTTGGCATCCTAACTCAAATGTAATCCTAAACCAACATGTGTGATGTATAGTACTATCATGTCAACAAATCATCTGTAGTGACTACTTTCAAAACAGCCACTGGTTTAGCATTAGGATGTGTCCCTACTAATTTTAGTGCAGTTAAATAAGAAGTGACACGCATGCATGAAATCTTCGTGGTGGGTTCATTCTGACTAAGCTCTGTGTGTGTCTGCAGGCCTGGTCAGAGGACAGGGGATGACCTAGAGATCATCTATGATGAGCTGCTTCACATCAAGGCCTTAGCTCACCTCTCCAACACTGTGAGTCAGCTGGTCCTCTTTTCTTTTAAAGGCACAGTACAGGTTTCCAAGAAGGCCTTTAATTCTCCAGAGCCACTTCCTACAGTCTTTTTGTTCTTAAAGTACACATGACATGGAAGGCAGAGTGCTATTTGCTTCCACATATTTACGTGTTACCTGTAAAAGCGGGCAGGTAGGCATCAATCAAAGGTTACTTCATCAACAAGTAAAGCCATCTGTTCATAAGGAAACTCTATAAATCAGGCAGAGCCGCCAGAGGACATCAGGGAGAAAACCAGAATATGTTTTTCTGTAAAATATCCAGTTTCACCCAAATCAGTGAAGTTGTGCTTTTGTACAGTAATCAGTGAGGCCCAGCCCCCAGAAACACTCCACCCTGGCTGTGCCCCTCTGACATGAAATATTAAATATTAAGTTAGCTTTTAGCTGCTGTTGAAGATTCATTGATGAGTGGATGTCATTATATTATTGGTTTAAAAGTAAGAAAACTTTTGATTTTGTTTTACTTGAATAAAAAAAATGATTGAATTTTGATTTAAAAATACAAAGAAATGGATTTTGTAATTTTTGGGGGCATATATTGTAAAATAGGGGCACAGTATGACCGTGGATGTGATCTAAAAGTGTTAAAAAGACATTTTTCATTTAGGCTCAACTGTAATTTCTGAGTGAGAAGCTGTAGTCACTGTCAACATATCTCTTAAAGGTATAATTGTTTAATACCATTCTGCCATCCAGAAGTGTTTTTGTTGTTGTTTTTATGCTCCCTATATTACTAAAATCAGATCAGTAAGTGCTTCAAAAAAGAATGGGCTTTCAATTCCAATTAACTGTTATTTTTATTCCTAGTTTATTCCGCATTATCATTTTGGAAAGAGTGCTTATGAATATAAATTTCAGGAAACTCAAAATCTCATAAAACTTAACTCTCCATATGCTGTCACGTGTGACTGTAAGAACTACCAAGTCCATTTAAATTATCCTTAAAAACCCTGATCTGTGCATTTTAACTGTCCTACCTAACATGTTTCTCTTCTGTAGCTAAATCCAATATGACTTCTGGTTTGTAGGTGAAGAGGGAACTGGCGAGTGTTGTGATCTTCGAGTCGCATGCAAAAGCTGGAACCGTGTGTGAGTCTTCATTTGTCCACTTTGTCCTAGAATACATGCGTGTTCATAGTGTACCGCAGGGTTTTTTTCTCCAGAGTCTTAATTATTATTATTTTTCTGACTTTGTTTTGGGGTATAATCATATTCTAAGTTTAGAGTGCTCATAATTTTGGTGCCTCTGGGATGTAAACGGGAGAGATAATGTTGCCATGGAGCCAGTTGCAGTAGTTATGTGTGTGCTCCAACTTGAACCTTGTTTTTACCCATATTTGTTTACATTTTGGCAACTTGGCACCATTAAAAGTATCCCGAATTAGCCATTAGCATTTCTGTTTGCATTGTACCCGTGGATGTACATACAGCTACTGTGTCACTGGATTACTTTGATACTGACACATGATAATTTTCTGGCAAGTTCTGGAGTTGTAAGGGATGTCTTTATTCTCTGCTTTCTAAGCAGATTTGGATGGGTGTTTATTTCTGATGGACATTGGAGAAAATTATATTCCTGTGTAATCTAAAAATATGTGTATCATGCCTGTGTGTTCCGTTTTGACTGAGTTATAACTCCAAAAAGGAGTATGAATTTTGACGCACAAGTTGCAGCTCGCACCTCCGTATCCCCATGAGGAGGTTCAAATGTGTGTGTTAGTCATATATGTGGGGGTAATATGTGTTTGTCCTCTCTATCTTCCAGTGTTCAACCAAGGAGAGGAAGGCACATCATGGTACATTATTCAGAAGGGTTCTGTCAATGTCGTTATCTATGGCAAGGTGTGTGTTTTCACTCACACACATGCTCAGAAGTTTTGTTTTGACACACATGAGCATGCTCCAGTTTTCTGCTTCAGTTGATGATATTTTATCTATAAGTAGTGGCTTAAAATGTTTTAGCTGATCACGTCTGTATGGAGCAGACCAGCAGCGTCTGCCCTGTGGGGTTGGGGAAACACCAGCAGTGGAGTTTGACAAACTCTGCTCAGCTCACAATGACTCATCAATATGATTAAAAGGCTTAAGGGGATTGTACGCGTACAAGATTTCACACCACACACTGATTTACAACCACTGTACAGGCAGATGTACTCTACTTGCTCATGAGTGTGCATGTACATTGATCACACATGCACTCATGATTCAGTCCTGGGCGCTCCTGCTCTTTCCTGATTTTTTTTTTCAGGGCTCAAGATGACAAATAAACTGTTCCTGGGTTTGTATCTCAGAGCATATTTGATTATGTGTGCATTCACGTGTGTGTGTGTGTGTGTGTGTGTGTCTTAGGGTGTGGTATGTACGCTTCATGAGGGTGATGACTTTGGAAAGTTGGCCCTGGTCACAGATTCACCTCGTGCTGCCTCCATTGTTCTGAGAGAGGACAACTGCCACTTCCTTCGTGTGGACAAGGAAGACTTCAACAGGATACTCAGGGTGGGCCGACGAGAGATAAACATTTGTCCTCTTATAGGATACAAGTGAAGCCACACCAGCACCAAATTACCACCTTTGTTCCAAACTGTATATTCACAAAGTCACTGCTTAGTCAAAAGTTAGATGCTTTCCACTGAACGGTATCTGAATTATTCATTTGTGCTGTCTCAAGCCATGCTATATGCCATGTGATGCTACAGAGTATGATGTTTGTCTCCCTCCTCTGGCACAGGAGCTGTATTACATTTAAAAAAAGGCATGGAGTGACTTCACCGATTTTGTCCATGCATCTTGTTGTGTTTTTAGGATGTGGAAGCCAACACAGTACGTTTGAAAGAGCACGAACAAGCTGTGCTGGTGTTAGAAAAGAGTCCTCGCGCCTCCACCCTGGGAAACATCAAGTATGTGTCTTACATCCATGCTTACTAGTGTACAGTGACAATGTAACTCTCTTTGTGTCTGTCTTGTGTTTTCAAATAGAACTCTTCATATATTCTCACCCTTTCTGCAGGTACACTGTGATATCAGGAACACCAGAGAAGATTCTTGAGCACTTCCTGGAGACCATGAGAATGGACATACATCCCAGCGAACCAGGTAGCAGATTAGAAAAAAATATAAATAATGCAAAAAAATTTTTTGCATAGCATTGAATAGCATTTTAGGGCTTAATGAATTTTGAATAGATGGTTACCAGAGATTCCTGACACTATAACAAATGTGTATTTTAATGAAAGAATTAAGGAGGGATAAACAAGATGAATGGATTACTGATGAATGGTATTTTCACTCCCTTTTAAACCTCTTGACTTCCTTCCTTTCCCATCTGATTCCCTTCTCCTTTTGCTGTCTGTTTTTCTCTCTGTCTGTTAGACCCAGCAGTGGATGATTTTGTCCTCATGCACTGTGTCTTCATGCCCAACACACAGCTGTGCCCTCTACTCATGGCACAATATCCTTTCTGCCTTTTCTTTACAGTATTCCCTTTTTAATTCATACTGTCTGTACCCAATACCCATTTATCAGATAAGTACACAAATTTACACATTGATAACTGTAGCCAGAATGTTATGTTGACAAACCCTCTCAGAATTGGATAGACGCATCTGTTCTTTGCTGCATACTTTAACAGTGCTACTGACAGCATCTTGGACTGCGCAACGTACCGGTTCTGCTTATGGAAGTGCTAAGGCAGCAGTTGTCTACCCAGCACTAATGAACACACAACTCCCTTCACACTATAGTAACAAGTTGTAATTCCGGTCTTTTCTTATTGTCTTAGTCATTGTAGTGCAAGTGTTCAGCTACTTGTGCTCTACCCCTGCTGCACTGATGATTATACCCTTAACTTGCTATGTAGGATGTAGTTGTGTTTAAGTTGGGGGAGTTATTCTGCAAAGAAAATGTTTTTGAATTGTGCTGCGAGAGGTTTATACACCACTTCCTCTACTTTGCAATGTTTGACAACTCTGCCCAACCTAAGTTTTGGTATAAATTGGATAAAAATATGCAGTTTGCCGCGATTTGTTTGTGGTTGTACATGCTTGAGATGTCACCGTCTGTCTGTGCACTTTAGATTTGTAAGATCTACGCCTTTACATTTATCTTTAACCTTGTGTGCACTTACCATGCGGCATCTCCGCCTGGCTCCGAACAGGAGAAGTTCGAGTATGCGCTCAACAGTAAGAGGAGGGCCCTTATTCTGGCGCTGCGCTGGGCTAACACACACACATACCTGCTACAGGAGGAGCCTGCTCCAATCACGTTCCTCGAGGTGACCAAAAGCAAATATCAGTAAATTGTAAAGTAAAGAAAACTTAACTCACACTGATTACATGCATGTTCTGAGTGTGGTTGTCCTCTCTCCGTGTCTGTAGGAGTTGTATGGGAGTTTATCAAATGATTCTCGGATGTTGAGAGCTCTGAAAGACTTGGTTCCTGACCTGGAGAAAGTTGTCAAATTACAGTATGTTTCCCTGCTTCTGCTCATTTATCTTTCACTGTGATGTTTCATGTACCTTCCACATTCATTGTGTTTATTTTTTTGTTTTGTTTCTACACATTTTGTAGTTCAGAAGAAGCCAAATCCAACAAAAAGGTACGTCCAGACTACTGTTTTTAACAAAGGTTTACATGTTATCTACATCATGGGGATGGTGATGTGGATGCTGACTACACACTGTCTTGTATTATTCGCCAGAAAGCCCTAATACGACAGTTTAGCAATGGAGAGGAAAGGCTGCAGAAGAAACAGCCCATCAGGAATCAAGATGACAGTAAGTTGGTGTGAATATATTTTTTTTTAAATTTTACTTTGCTGGTGGTGCACCCTAAGAATGAATTTAATATTTTGTTGATCCCTGACCTCTCTTGCAGTGCGACCACCACACCAAAACCATTTCACTATTATTTCTGTATATGTGTCTAGTCCTATTGAAGGTGTACTGCAGCGATCACACATACACAACTATCCGGATTGCTGTGGCAGCGACGGGAAGAGAAGTGATCAGCGCTGTGGCCGACAAACTTGGCACCACTGATGAGCTCCTGTTGGTCCACCTCAGCTCCGCTGGTGGTAAGAATATAGATTGAGTCAGATGTGAAAGAGCAGGCGACAGACTATCAGTCGTTTCACTGGCTTATTGCCCTGGAAACATCATGAATAGTGTTACCAGGCTATACCATGCATGCTGCATATGTAAGGAGCAGGATTTAAAGGTTGCATAATAAGAGTGACTTGCTGGTCTTCAGTATGGCTATTGTCTTTAGGTTAGCGTTGGGATGAACCTGGGTGGTGATGAAAACTCAAATGTCCTAATTTTTCCGACAGAAAAACTAATCCTGAAGCCAAATGACGTGTCAGTGTTTTCTGCTCTGAGCATCAACGGGAGGTTATTTGCTTGTCCTCGAGATCAGCTCAGCAATCTGGTAAGAGATGAGTGTTTCCACTCTTTACTTGGAACTTCCGAAGTTTTAATGAAATTCATACGTCTGAGAGAAGCTACATGTATGAAAATGTCTTGATTGTAATAGATTCTTTAATGTGTCTGAACCTTTAATGTTGTATGTGTGTTTTTTTTAATGCGCATATGAATTTACACATTTGTGTATTTGTGTCTCAGGCGACTCTGACAGACCAGGAGGGTCCTTCTGCTGGCTCCATGTCAACTTTTGAGCTGATGAGCTCTAAGGATTTGGCTTACCAGATGACCATGTTTGACTGGGAGCTCTTCAGCTGTATGCATGAGGTAGCGTGCGCGCACACACAGACACAGACACACACGAGCTGTCTAACTCTAAACCTGCTCCCCCTAAACGTCTCCCCCCTCCTCTCCCCAGCATGAGCTGCTGTACCACACGTTTGGCCGGCAGAACTTTAGGAGAACCACAGCCAATCTGGACCTGTTCCTGCGCAGGTTCAACCAGGTCCAGCTGTGGGTGGTCACTGAGGTCTGCCTCTGCGGACAGCTCAGTAAGAGAGTCCAGCTCCTCAAGAAGTTCATCAAGATAGCCGCACAGTGAGTAGGACCTGCTGTCGACTGTCACGTGGTTTATACGCATACTGCTTTGCACACATGCACTTAGATGACGAATTCACCATATACATGCTTTATTTTAAGTTGCATTCAGTTTGATGTCTTGCTTGTGTGCGTTTGTCCATAGCTGTCGGGAGTTTAAAAACTTGAATTCATTCTTCGCCATCATTATGGGGATGAGCAACCCTGCTGTCAGCAGACTGAGCCAGACGTGGGAGGTAAACTTTGTCTAATCTATGTCTCGATCATGAGTGGAGCCCTCGGTGTATTCCACTGTTGTTAAAGTACTAAATGAGATCTTCTGTTTCTCCTGGCAGAAGCTCCCCACCAAGTTTAAGAAGTTCTATGCCGAGTTTGAGAATATGATGGTGAGTTGCATGAAATCCCGTTCACCACCATTGTTTTGGAGCAGAGATCTATATATGGATAGGAAGTATTGTACTAATACCTACATAGTGTATCATTAGAGTAGTATTATTACTTGTGCATTAATGCAAAAGCAGGATTTTGCTGTTGGTTCACGTGGACCTAATGGTTAAATATTTTGTATAGGACTGCAACTAATGGTTATTTTCATTATGTATTAATCTATTGATTATTTTATCCATTAATCAATTGATTGTTTGGCTTATAAAAAATTAGGAAATGACAAGAAATGTCACCACAATTACTCAGTCAGCAAATCCTCACACTTGCAGAACTCAGTAAATTAGTTAAAAAAATAAAAAAGTGTAGTGGAGTAAAAATATTTCTCTCCGAAAATATAGAGGAGTTGAACTCAAGTAAAATACAAGTACCTCAAATTTGTTCTAAGTTTAGTACTTGAAACTACATGCATACATTAGCTGTACCACTAGGGTTAAGACTTTTTTTTTTTGTAATTCGGCTGAGTTCCAAATGTCTTTGAGAGAAATTGACAGTTTATAGTTTTATTGACAGGACCCATCGAGAAACCACCGATCCTACAGACTCACCGTCACCAAACTGGAACCACCAATCATCCCCTTCATGCCCCTCCTTCTCAAAGGTACGGCTTAGTGTAGAGAACAGAAGAGACACACGTTTCTCTTAAGAGTAGCTCAGTCACTGTGTCCCATGGGAATGAACCCTGGGAGGAACATGGCTGCTGTTAAATTGAATTCCTTTTTTTTTTTTTTTGACAGATATGACATTTACACACGAGGGTAACAAAACCTTCATTGACAATATGGTCAATTTTGAGAAAATGGTAAGTTTCTGTGCTCAGTTTTAGGGATATGTTTTATGTCATGGTGTTCTTCACTCAAGATTAATGTAACAGCTAAAGAGCCTCTTATCCTTATCTCTTCAGCGTATTATAGCTAACACAATTCGGCAAGTGAGGCACTGTAGAAGCCAGCCCTTCAGTAAGTCTGCTTATTACTTGTCAAACACACTTTTACCACATTTGCACTGTGGCTTGGCTTTACACACATCTGTCCGCTAACAATTTTTTTCTTTATATTCTCTTGCTGTATCAGATCCCGACATATGTCAACCCAACAAAAATCAGGCGGACGTACGGGGTTACGTTAGGAAGCTCTGTGTGATCGACAACCAGAGGGCACTGACGCAGCTCTCCTACAGGCTGGAGCCTCGGCGGACATGAGCTCCAGATCTTCCACCACCATCGCCTTCTCTGTGACGTTAGCATTAAAAACACACACACACACACACACACTGTCACTGACTTTAGCACTATTGTGGACTATTATGGATCAAGGACTTATACTGTGCCATTAAAAGCCTCTTCTTCCTGGACAGAAACTGTTCAGCTGCTGTCTTGTCGCTGTGTCTCTGAGGGTTTTAACTGTACTAGTTGTTGCTGTTTGGGACCTGTTAGATAGAACTGTAATGTATAGAACTGGAATCAATATCCTGCATGACTGAACTTCATAGGCTTTGTGTTCTATACAGTGGATTTCTATCGGAGTGTCCTGTAATGTTGTGCTACCCCAAATGAGCCCTAGTTTACAATATATTACTCTGCCTGTAAAGCAAACTTGACTCTCCTGATGGTGTGAAACAGAAGAACAAAAAAACCCCATAGTAACCTAGACTCTTCATTTTCCTTGTTGAATATACAAGTAAAAATAAAATATGAAAGTACTTTTTACTTCATGATGATTATATCCAAATCTTTAGGATTTGCTGTCCTTTAGGTAAATATGAGTGTCCCTTAACTAGTCAGACATTTCAGAACTACTAAACAGTGTTAGTTGGATTAAAGCCCTCATGGTATTGCAAAAAGTGTTGAAATTGATCACTACAGTATTGCGTTTTATTTTTGCAACTCCTGAAGAATATGAATTGTTCTAGTTGATGAAGTTGCTTGTTACGATCTGCTTTCAGGACAGCTGTGTAATTAAATGCTACTCGTTTTGATTTGGAAAGACTGAAACTAGATGCAGAGTCTAAAAGCAACGTCTACTTTGAGGGGAAATCGTTTCATCTCTAGCAGTGGTGATCAGTCTGTGTAATTTTTATTTTTATATATGTGGGTGTAGATTTTGAGTGTGTGCTTAATTTTCCTTTGATCTCAGGAGCTTTTGGTGTGATGGTGTGTGTCCAGAACTGCTGTGAGGCTGGCTTTCCCCAGAGCAGCCTGTAACTGTGCTGTATGTGTGGTCTGCCTTGTAAATAAAAATAGCTAATTTAACATTGCTCACGCTTCGATGGCATTCTTTAAAATGTGTTTTTAGCCCCGCAAGTGGTGGAGAGACTGAGGATGTCGAGATTGGTAAAATCCAGAGCAAAATAAAAACTAGAGGAACCTGCCGTGCAGTTTTACATTTTTTGTTTTCCTGAACTGCGAACACAAGCACATCAACATGTACTTGCATCTAATCACTAACACAGTAAATCACTTTACTGTCTCACAGGAGGAGTACTATTCTACCTTTTGAAAATGGCTGTAAAATGTCGTCTGTGTACAGAGCTTTAGTATGGGACACGTAGGCGCATCCTGCATTTTTGATGTTGACCTGATATCTGCTCTGCTGCATCAACCATTTTTCTCTTCATCTTGTCTCCTTCAAGTCCCCAAATTTAAACAAGCACAACACACTTTGACTGTTCTGGATGTTGTATTCTGATGTTATCTCTGATGTTGTTCTGCCATCTATTCATGACTGTAAATATAAAATATGAAAGACATAAAACTTTGCCTCCAATATGAGAATTAGAAATGGGTAATGCTGTGTGCAAGTGTTGGTGCGGTGGTCTACTAGATCCCTTTGAATTAAGCTGCAATAACTGACTTTCAAGCAGCCCTGATGATCACTGTCTGTTTGAGGTTACATGACATTTCCTCTGACAAGCTGCAGGAGTTTATTTCATAACTGTTTGATTGCCTGGTCTCCAGAGGAAGAACCACTCTTAATTAGGTTCTTTAGTGCGAAGTCACACATTTAAAATTCTTAGTGTTGTTCACTGGTGCAATGATTCACTGTAGCTTCTGGGAGCTGCTAGCAGGCCTTAAGTCATGTTTTATTTATCCAGTGAATCACTATTAGGTCTCCTCTTTCACTTGATTACTGTCAGCGACCAAGAAGTGTCCCAACTTCCCTGAGCTGATCTCACCTGTCCCTACTCGGTGGTGTCAACACGGCTATCTTGTTTGATGATGTCACTGGGTCATGCCTGTCCTGTTGAGTCACACACAGTCACAGTCTGGCTTCTCTGGTGTGTGTGTGTGTGTGTATGTGTATGTGTTTTTAGATGCAGAGTGTGTGAGATATGGATTTAGATATTTGTGGCAGTCACCCTTGTTGCTAACTGATTTATTATGTCTGACACGCTATAGGCCAAATCTGTATACCTCTCTGTGTGTGCAGTGTATGGAGAGCTTTATATAGCCACAGTTATCCAGGAAGGAATGCCCTGAATGCCAATGACCATATTTGAACAGTACGTTTGCTACAGACAGACTGCACACACACTGACTGCAAACCGTAACTTACACACACTCACCTCCCCTTCATCTTCACGCTCTGTGCGTGTGTGTGTGTGTGTGTTTTGTGCTGTAGTTACACTGGATCACCACTATCAGGCAATGTAATGCCTTTTCTAGTAGTGATCGAGGGGGCTTCGACTTCTCCTGACTCACAGGGAGCAAACTTCTCTCTCTCTCTTTCCAGCACTTTCTTCTTTTACTCCCTGACAATCTGTTCTGCTGACTGACAACATCCACGCCGACCCCGTGGAGGAAACCACTCCGCCTCTCTTTCTCATCCTTCGCTCGCTCTGTGCTGATTTGTGACTTGTATACTTTCGGGGCAGCTCCGGTAGTTGAGCCTGCACATTTTTTTTGGGCTGTGTGTCTGTGTGTGTGTGTATGTGTGTGTGTGTGTGTTTGTGTGCACGAGAGTCAGTATGCCATGTCGTCCCCTGGCTCGTCGTTTGTGCAGATAAAGCATGAGGACCTGCTCTTCTATGAGAACTGTGGAGGAGGCAGCTTTGGGAGCGTCTACAGAGCCCTCTGGATATCCCAGGACAAGGAAGTGGCTGTGAAGAAGCTTCTGAAGATCGACAAAGAGGTAAGGAGACGCACACAAACACACACAGAGCAATCATACACTTCTGCAGCAGAGACGCATAATTTTACTGTATTTATAAGCCATGAACTCATCTGTGGCACATTGCTGCTCTAAACTTCAACATGAATCGGTTATCACTTCCCAGATTCTCTCTTTGGACTCATACACCCAAAGCCCCCTCCTCCCTTTCTCTCCTCTTGTCTGCTGTTAAACGTGTTTATTTTAAACATACCTCTCCTTATCCCCCTCCTCCTCCTCCTACTCATTGTGGATGGAGCGGTTTAATTTATGCCAGCTCTCCCCTGTTCCTCCCATTGTGTGTTAGGGCGAGGTGTGTGGTCATTTGGTGCTTTATCCACAGCACTTCAGGCCCGGGTTGTTCTTCACAACCCTGATGGTAATCCCAACACAATTTCCTTCCATATTATTAACACTGGGCTGGTAGGGCTGGCCCAGTGTCAGGAAACTGTTACAGATTAGGGTGTCCTGTGGGTGAAACGGGCACAGTCTTATTGTTGTGGCAGCATATTTAAACAATGTAATGCAAAGTATGAGCATGGGACAGCAGTTTGATTTGTTGTTCGACTTGTTTCTCTCACACCCACATGCAAACACATGCAAGGTGGGGGAGACCAGCGCAAAAGTATGTGTGTACAGTTCAAATCTAAATACAAACTGATGGATCATAGATCCTTCGTGAATCTTTTCCTGCAACACTTCATGTGAAATAGAGCTTCCTGTGAACATTAAAGTCACATTTCAACTTGGATCCTTTGCATGAACTTTACATTCACCGAGTGGTGGAAGAAGTCAGTAAAAATAGCAACACCACATTAATAATATTTACAAGTGCATCAAAATACTTTTACTTAAGTAAAAGTACAGAAGCATTAGCAACAAAATGTATATAAAGTACCGTAAGTACACATGCAGAATGGCTTCTGTCATGCATTGACTATTGCTGTCAGATAATAGTGAAGAAAAAGTACAATTTATTTCCTCTGAAATGTAGTGCCTCACAATTGTACTTGAATACAGTACTTGAGCGAATGTATTTAGTAGCATTCACAAGTATAAGAATGCATAAACACAAATTAAAGTGTTTGTTGCAAACATTTATAACCTCACACGTGGAAGTAAAAGCAATAACATAATTTGTTCTTTGGAAGAAAAAACTATTTTTTCTGGTAAAAAGTTTGGTGTTTAATTGCAATTTTTTGTGTGACTGCATATAATAGTTACATATTCCACATATGCAGAAGGTATGACCTATATGTCTGTTAAGATTAATGACATGTTTGTCACTCTGGTGTGGAAGGTTTGGAGACTCAACCTGCGGTATGAAAGAGGTTCAGACCTCAGTCCAGGCATCCTGCAGACACTGTCAGGAATAACTTTAAAACTGGACAA
>JBBPCS010000393.1:8402980-8438684 GCA_037974645.1 Hollardia meadi | reverse complement strand
CACACACACACACACACACACACACACACACACACACACACACACACACACACACACACACACACACACACAGAAAAGACACAGAGGCCAAACTAGAAAGATTTTGACTTGTTAGCACATACAGTATCTGAGCTACTGTACGTGCATTAAGATGTCCATTTGAAAAAGAGCTGGTAAACATACGTTTTTGTTAATTTTTTTTTTTTATTGAACGGATGAATACTATACCCCTGTGTACTGTGAAGTAGGAAGGAGCAAAAAGACAATTAGAGGTTGTCTTGTTATGTTGTCGGAATGATTTTACCTGTGTAATTTAATATGCTATTAAAACTGCTGCATAACATACTTTAAGAGGTACAAGTATTAGAGAAATAACACACTTGCTCTAATGAGGCAGCACCTTTTTTCCTGCTTATAAAGAATCTTGTAGTTTCTAGATTGGATTTGGTCAAAACAAGCTTCATCAGTTCTAACTGTGATCCAGCGTGTGAATTTTTTGGCATTTCTTTCTGTATATTTTATCATTTTTCAATAAAAAGAAACTGTAATTCCGTTCCTGTGATTTTGCTCTAATAGGGTTAGCCTCCATCCTCCAGTACATGTATATGTGAAACTTTATAAATGGAACAACATGAATGACAGGTGAGCCAAGAATGCCCATTTTTAACACATGGTAACACACATACCTTGCCCAATAAATGACTCGACTGCTGAATATTGACTCCTCACACACTGAGCAGCAGAGCCACTCCTGCCAGCACCCACTTGGCGGGCCTCTCCCTGGTTTTGAGGCTAAAAGTCCATACATATGTGGGTCCTCTGATCTTGGTCTTGTAGAGCGGGCATTCGTAGATATTCCTGGTCTCCTGGCGGTCATTGGGCACAGCTCGGACTGAGATGACGGGCATGGCTGGGGTCAGTTCCTTTAGACGGGCCTCAGTGATCACCCCAGCCTGAGTGTCCCACCTTGCACCTGTGGAACGACAAAGAGCAGAGGAATAATGGGATTACCATCACTTTCACTCTAAATTAGATGGAATAAGTATCTTGCTCAAGGATCAGTAACAAAAAAGAGGAGCAGTGTTTGTCTACCTTCCATGTAAAGTCCATATACATATGCACCCTCTCTGGCGGGTTGGTTGAACTCTTCCTTAAACTTCTTGGTCACATCAACTGTCAGGTTCACTTTATCCAGGGGCCACTCGTTCTTACGTGCCAGAGTCTGCATCACCGCTGGAAGGCCAGAGTAGATGAGGGACGATGCAAGAGAAAAAACATGAGGGGTGAATCGTGAAAATATTTTGGTAATGCTCTTATCTGTATGCATGAATGTGTGTTACCAGTCAGGAAGGACTGCGGGTTGAAAAGTCCAGACAGCCAGACAACACTGGGCAGAGACAGGTCCTGAGTCCAGCTGTCCAGCTCTTTACAGCGCTGCAACACATCATTATACCTGGCACACACACAAAGAGAGAAAGAAAATAATGTCAGTCTTCAGTCCCCCCCCCCTCCCCCCAACCCCACACACACCATATAGACAGGCTGTATGTGGAGGGGTAGGCCAGCTTGGTCCAGGTATCGGGGACGTTGTCAAAGAACAAGGCTGACTGCAGCTTCTCCATCTCGGAGGAGATGGCCAGTTCACCCTATGATAGACATATTTAAATGTTACATCACCATGAATGAACACTGAACGTGGAGATGTTGAGGGCTGCATTGTATGTAAGCATAAAAACACACCCAAAGGTATAAGCGCACCTTGAGTCCCAGGTCAAGCTCTTTGAGTGAGCGCCGCATCTCAGAGATGAGCATGTTCATGCGCTCACACTCCTGGAAGCACACCAGGATGTACGGGGTCCGTTCAGCTGTCTTAGAAGTGATGTCGGACATATTGTACTCCTCTGGGAGCTTCTCCAGCACCTCATCTAAAATTGTTTTCACCTGACGAAAGGTGGAGTCGGTAATTATTAGAACTAGAGAATTAGAGTAATAAGTAAGCTAAATTTTTGCGTGTCTTCTAGGTTTAGGACAGTTTCAGTCAATTCATGAAAAATAATGTGATCATTTCTTATTTCCTGTCAAAACAAACAAACAAAAAAATCCCATTTAGAAATAACTGAAGGTGTAGGTGTAGCTACCTTCTCCTCCAGGGTCTGTGAGGCTCCCTCTCCCATCACAGCATCAGGTGACTGCAGCTCCAGCAGAGTGTGGAAAAGTTTATCTGACGTTACTGTCAAGAACTCAATTTCTGCATTAGGGTGTAACCCATAATGCACAGGGCTCTCGTGGGGCAGTGTCTCATCTATAAAATCATGGAAGCCCTAGAGATGAAGGAGAGAAAATGCTGAATGTCATCCATCTATTAAAGTTTTTCAGACAGATTGAGTTGATGGACTTAATTTGTGAGAACTGAACTTTTAATCTTTATTTATTCAAGGACAAATGAGGATTTATATCCACAGAAAGACGCACCAAGATTCAATTACAGTTCTGTTTAGACCAGGTAAATGTTCAACATTAGGGAGATCTGACCATGCAAGTTAAGCCAATTCAAGGAAATGTTTCCTCAATTAGTGTCGATCTCTATTTACCTTGTAGTCCAGGTTGGAGGGGACGACAAAACCAGGAGCCAAAGCAAGCTTTCGGTCAAACTGAGAAATACAACACAAACTTTTTATTTCAGACATTATAACAAATACAAAACATAAAATTATCAAAACCCAGGTTGCCAAAATTGCAGCTAACTGGAGATGACTTGCAGCCTAAAAGTTAAACCTGGCAACCATGTACTGTCTGCATCAAAGCCAGTTCACATTTGGCCGTCTTGTGCTTGTACACAGGTGAGCGTGACGACACTTAAATCAGCCTGGGGAGGATACTAGGGCATGTTACATTCACATTTTCTCACGTTTGACTTTCTCATGAACGAACCTGGTTGGGCTGCATGTATTCTTCCAGGTATGTCCTGCAGAGCCGTCTGTCCCAGTCATCAGTGATGTGTCCTCCATACATGATCTCCCCGAACAGATACCTAAGGTCCTCCCATGGCACCTTTACCATCATAACCATTATGAAATTACTGCCAATACAATAATCATCATCTTTATTAGCCTCATCATGCTATTATGCACCATCGCATCCACACATAACACCAACAACAACACATCCCACCTGTGCATTAGCCTCCAGGTAGTTGTAGAGTACGTTAACTGATATTGTCAGGTCTCCGGTGTTGAAGGGGTACTTTCTGTTCCAACCCTGGGGTCCAAACTTCCTCCTCTCTGCCACACAGGCGTGGAAGTAACACAGAGAGAAGAGGATGGTCTTAAACTCCTGCTCACGACTGCACTGGTCAAGGATGTCCTAGAGAGAGGCCAGTGAATTAAAAACTAAAACAAATATGCACAACTTGCACAAAGAGGACAGAAAGCACTCACCTGGTCAAAGTTATCCAGAGCCGCATGCAAATTGGCAAGCATGCCTGTAGGAGGTTCATTGGTGATCTTGATGGCATTTTCCAGGATCCCCTGAGGAAAACACATAAGATGTAAGATTCATCTATTTAATGCCACTACTTCACAAAGTGAAGAACTGTACTGTACATTGCAGCAGTAATGCAATGAAAAGGAGTCTACATTCATTCTATATGTATGCTTAATGCATTGAGATGACCTTCCTTCATGTACACTGCATCTCTACCTGAGGGATAATGTGTTCTTGGGGTGTTGGTGCCGGCTCAGCGCTCATAAACACTCTGTAGTCTGGATGACTGCCTTCACAGCAGCGCTCCAGGAGCTTCTCAAGTGAACCCAGCCAGCGACCAACCAGGTGGATGTTCTACAAGGACATGAATCAAAACACACAATCTAAATCTAGTATAGTAAATAGAGTTTGAGTAACACGTCTTGATAAAACATTTCTAATCATAATTATTCTCATTTATCATTCATTCTAAGCTGTGATAAAACATTAGGTCTATCTATCCACATATTCAGAGTAAATCCATCTCTCTTCCAATCAGACCTGCAATATAACCCAGTGACCCTCCTTGGCAGCCTTTTCCATGGCAACCTCAGCCACAGCTTCCTGGCCCTGGCCCAAGGACACGTTGTGAAGCTTCCCAAGGTCGATAGTAAAACCCAGCTTCCTTCCTGGGAACACAGCGCATAATTTTAAGCCTTTTTATGTGTTGATGTTGACTTAAAGTCCCCTTTGTGGAAAATCTTCATATGATAATTTTTCCACTGAAATACTTGTTTTAGCTTCACAAATCATTTTTATGGATTCATAGTTCTTTCTGGCTCCCCCCCAAAATCGTTTGTCTTTTCTCTGCAAATAACTGCAACATAATAATTCTATGATAAACTATTCTATACAGTACTAGTGTTTTTCTAAAGGGCCACCAGGGATACTCAAATCAGTGAAAGTGTATGAGTATGTATTTGTGTGACTGCATGTAGTCTGTGCATGTTTACTTCTACTGTGTTGACAGTACCCAGTGATTCCACATCCTTAAGGGGGTCCACTCCGGGGGAGAGGATGAAGAACACAGGTGAGGCTGGACCACTTTCCCTGTACGACTTTGCAAATTCAGTCTTTCGGCCCTCTGTATACTTCACCCCAAGCTTCTCCTCCACAAAATTCCTACAGGAGGCCAAGGAGAAGAGCAGAAATAGTCTGGGTTAACAAACATGTGACAGAAAAGTGGATTTTCCAGAAGGACAAATGTCCAGAGCAGGTCCATATTGGAACATGCAAATATATTATGAGGAAAATAGGAAGAGCTGATAAAATAGAATTATCGCCTTGTCGTTGGCTGCACACCAGTGAGGTTGCAGTTTACGTTGTGCATCCATGTTTGTCCAGACTCATAATATAGGAAGTGAAGACTTTGAAGGACTTAAATAAAATGTATCAAGTGTCATTCTTGTGAAATGGAAGTCATAACTATATTGACATGTCTGATTTTAGTGAATAATTAGTGAGAAACATACTGCCTTGAGATCACAAGAATGGGACAGACAACTTGAAAACATAATGCCTTGCACCACAATATCGCCGGCGTGGAGGCGTGATAAAAAATAAAAAAAAAACACATGAAAAAATAATCCTCTTTACCTCAGAGCATAGGTCATGCGGTCAGGTCTCAGGGCTCTCATCATGATGAGTTTCTGCAGGGAGCTTTTCCCTTTCCACTCCTGAGGAAACTTCTCTTTCTCTGGACACTCTGACTCCACCAACTTCTTCCAGCGCTTCGGAGAGCCTTCGATGTCCCGATCCAGACCACGAAATTCATCGGTGAAACTCATCACCTGGACAAAGATAAGGCAGAGCAGGTGGTGATTGACAATATTGATCGATATTAACCAGCACAAAATTTTTATTTATTTTTAAAAAATCCTGTATGTGTGTGCATGCATGCACCTTGATGGCGCTCCACGCCGAGTTGGAAAGAAAGTCGAGGGGGCTGACATAGGTGTGGTCGATGTTAAAACGTAGCAGGAAGTCCAGCTCTGGCACATCTATCTCCTTACTCATCAGCAGCAACTAAAAGAGGGAGAACACCGTCAGGGATGAAACACACACTCTCACACTCTCTCTCACACAGACACATGCATACCTGGAAGGCTAGCTGTGCAGTAAAGGTGAGCTTGTCTCTCTCAAATAGTCCCCTGCTGATGTAGTTGAAGGTTGAGTAGGTAACACAGTCTATGAGCGTGTTTACTCTGCTCTTCACATCCTCAGAGGCCTCCGCCATCTCCACAGCCTTGTGGAAAACCACATTAAATGCCTGGGAAGGAACAAGAGGGAGAATGAATCTGGAGGAACTGGAGGATCAGGAAGTTGGTCGTGACCACTCCATAAATCCCATCACAGATTTCTCATTAAATTCTATATTTTTAACCTAAGGTTATCCAAGTTCATCACATGTGCTCTCCATTAGGGATTATATGACATTGACAGTAAATATTAAAACATGAAATTAAACTGGGGGGACACTTTTACACAAGTTATAACCACGAGTCAATATGAGTGTGTCTGCTTGTTTCCCCAATCAATTAGTCAGTTGCTCGACCTTCTGGTTACCTTAAGGCTGAACTGGTACATGGGGTTGATCTTGTTGAGATCATTCATGATAAAGTAGAGCAGAGAAGCTCTGACAGCAACGGGACGATAGTGTTCTCTGGCTTCGTTTATCTTCACCTCATTAACTTTAGCTTCCAGCACCTGAGAAGAGAGGAAATAGGGAGGTAGAAGACAGATGAAGAAATTGAATAAGTAAGGAGGGAGCGTAGGAAAATATTGAGGGAATGTGTTGGAGTATAAAAGATACAAAACAAGCGAAGTCACAATTACTGAGAACACACATTCACCCCGTTACCTTCATCTCAATCTCAGCAGCAGTGTGTTTGGTGGTCTCAAGTTTCTCCACCAGCATGTTGTCACCCAGGAAGTTACTCTCTGCAGCAGACAGCCTGGTCAGCAGCTCATCCTCCAGAAGCTTCAACTCAATCTTGAACATGTTCTGCTGTTTGGTCAGTTCGCTCTGCAGGCGTCGCAAAAACAGCAAATACATTACAGCACTGTTTGAATGAATATTATGAAAAAAACAACACCAAAGCACAACCAAAAATGGTAAAGGTGAGAAAGTTATTTAATGTAAATATACTTTTTGCCCTCACTACTGTTATAATACAGTATAATGTAAAGGTAAATAACAGGTAAACAATGGTGTTTACAAGTATAAGAGCATTTTGTTATAAGACAAGTGGACCAACACCAATTTGCCATATCATGGAGGGAAAGAGGATCCTAATATCTTAATTACCCCACCTTGAGGTGCTCGAGGTCAGGTCTTTCCTGGTTCACCACCTGGGCCAGGAGCTGGTCCTCCAGACCATCCCTGGTCACTGTAAAATTGATGAGGGTAGTCTGGGCTTGAATCTCTGGCTTGTAGTGAGGATTGGCCAACTTGGTGTGGAGGATGAGTCTGAAACCCGGGTGGAAGAAACACTCCTTGTCCCCAACTTTTATACAGCTGTGAGAGAGCGGTACAGAGGACGGCAGTGTAAAACACGAGAAGAGGGCAGAAAACTAGGAGGAACAAATGGTCGTTTTGTGTGTCTCTTGTGTTACCTGCCCTTCTTGATGGTGTGTCGTCCCAGCAGAGGGTCAATAACGGGGTCAACGGTCTCCTCAAGGTTCTCTATGAGGACAGTGTCCCCTGCCACTACAGCCTGTTCTATCACATCTACATAACTGGAACAACAATTAACAATGAAAAGGTGTGTTGCTGCTACACGGCTCCACAAAGAGATATGATAATGCATCAGATATAGAGAATTTAGGTCCAGAGCAAGTCTGTATTGCAAGCCTGTAACTCTACCTGATGATTTAAAAAACTCACCCTCTCTGTCCAAGACTGACAACCTTGAGGCTGCTGCCACATCGACTCTTGATCCACTTGATGCCTTGCAGCTGAGGGTCAATGAGGAGAGGCCAGCGCTCACCTGAAGCAATACAAACGACACACGCATGCAGATTTTAACCATGTTATTGAGCAAACCTGGCACAACACAGTGTATATAGCCTGCTATGATTGCTATAATGATGTGATATAGTATATTAAAAGCCACAGCTGACAGTTAGTGAGGATGGTTGCATTCTGAGTTGACATTTTGTCTCCTGGTAAGCCCTCATTGTTCCACTGGGCCACCATTGCATCATCAGTCAGCATCGACACTGGATCCAAGCCCTCTGTCATGGGGATTGGTATCTGATGTAGGGATAATATAGAGAAATTAGCAAAATAAGAAGAGATGCTATCATGGAAATCTAAACGGTAGTCTAAAGGTAGCTGTGGGAATGATAGAGGGAGACTGACAGATGTTTCACATCAAAATGATGTGAAAATATTTTATTCATTGTAGAATAATTCTGGGAAAATATTCAAATGTTTGTAAGATTAAGACCCTCTGGCTGCGCAGGAAGGGCATCCAGAGGTTTTCCAGCAGCTCTCTCCTGTATTTCTTGGAGAAGGAGCCGGCGTAGGAGATGAAGGCTGCAGTTAGGAGGACGTCCCCGCTGAGAGTTTCTTCCTGTTCACGGTACTGAGCCACTGAATGGGCCCAGCGCACATTCTCACTCTGAAACATGCACATATAATATACGCACATACAATGAGATACTTGGGTATTAAAAAGCAAATATACTCTACAGTATATCACATACTGCACTAGTACAACATGTCTAAAATCAACAATAAACATAAATCAAACTAATGTCCCATTTGTTACTGCTGTGCTCACCTCCAGTCCTTTGACTAGCCGATTGGCCAGTTCTATTGTCTTGTTGGTGCGGTTGACCTCTTCTTGAAAGCGTAGTTTCTCTGATGTGGCTTTCTCAAATGCTGTTGTCAGAGTTTCCAGGCTGCTGTCCAACTCCTGAAAGAGAGGGAGAGAGGAACCGCCAAAATATGATAACTTGTGGCCGTTAATGTTCCTGAATAAAACATCTCACAGAAATGTTTGAAAATTATTTTAGTGCTATGTGCAAACTATAAATTACCTGATAGTTAATGTAATAAAACAATAGTACAGCCAGACATATTATCTCTCTGTCTAGAATGCGCTTATAAGAATTAGAGAGACATTTCTGCAGAAGTGGTTGTGCAGTAGTCTTTGGCCTTTGAAAATGTTTTTTTTCGCACTGTAAATATATTTACAAATGCAAAGAAAGAAAATGAAAGAAGGATAAATACATTAAGAATAAGAAAGAAATGATGGTCATAACAGATTTACAGCGAGTTTCTTCCTGATGGCCTCCAGTTTCTCAGCAGCCTCTGCCAGATCATTATTGGCCTGGGACAGACACATCCTCTTCATCTCTACTTCGCAGAACACCTGTAGATAAGACAACCACATTCACACAGAGCAGTGTGACCCAAAACTATCCATTATTTTGGATCCATTACAAAAACAGTAAAATTAACTACATTTAGAAGTGTATACAGTTTAATCAGTAAATCGCCATGCAACTTTTCAGGCATGCAGACAAAACCATAACCTGCCATAACTGTTTCATGAGTCACATTCAATCAGTCCTTAAACACTATTTGACCTGAAACAAAATTTATTATAAAAACACTTCATTTATATGATCATCATTTATATGTACACACAGCAGAGTTGTACTTACAAAAATCTATCCAGGGCAGCACAAGAGTTGTGGAAACAGAAAATACCCGATCAAACAACAAAAACACGGTGCTGGACAGTGAAAAACATCACACACAGGCTCGGCTTGGATGACAGTAACTAAGTATGACAGCT
This sequence comes from Hollardia meadi, assembly GCA_037974645.1. NCBI lineage: Eukaryota > Metazoa > Chordata > Actinopteri > Tetraodontiformes > Triacanthodidae > Hollardia > Hollardia meadi. The sequence goes on along the minus strand of JBBPCS010000393.1, from coordinate 8,429,352 downwards.
GGTGTACCTCGTGGAAACGTATGATGTTGATTACCCAGGCACAGAGCCCTGCAGCAGCCGAGGATTTCTGTCGTACGAACTCTGGGTTGAACTCTGGGTCACTGAGGTGCTCTTCTCTCACACACCTTACTGTGGCCTCGGGGATGTGCTCTTTGTCAAAGTTCACCAGAGCCTGCAGGAAGTCATCCACCTGGATGTGCATTTGTGTGTGTGAATTAGATAAAATGGCGTCACCTCTCAATCTGCTTATGTAAAACTTTTGTGGGCATTTTGGATTCTAAATCATGAGGAGGAATTTAGAAGTGTAATAAAATAAAAATAAACTAAACTACACACCATACTGGTAACTGTCTAATGTAACACAGCGTTTGCTAAAATCTATTCTCATTTGTATTTATAACTTCTGTATTTATAACACACAAAAGTGCCTGGCTGAGATTAAAAATCTGTTTTACAAGAGGCCAAGGCGGCAGCAGCAGCACATAAAAAAAATATGGAGGTTATAAAACATTCATCATAACACAGACTTTTAGTAAAATGGATACAATATGAAAAGAGAATTCAAGGATAAGCAAAGCAGATTCAACATCGATAAAATAACAACATTCAATACGTCTTTATGAGAAATATAAAAACAGATATGAAAGTAAGTATAAACATTCAACTCCCAGTTGTGTTGGCAGCTCAGACAAGAGACGAGGAAACAGTTACAAGTCATTTTAAATTTTTTTTAGCAGTTTTAGGAATTTATTGCCGATGCACTTTTTTGGCTTTGTGGTAGCCAGCCATTAATCTAAGAAACACTGCAAGTCTTCACAGTAAAATATCACCTTGCTCATGACCATCTTGGAAGCCTTCCAGCTGCGATCTTTGGGGATTCGGCCTTGGGGAGACAGAAGCACCAGAACAGCAGCTGAGACGTTGGTGACAATAGCTGGAGGGTTGGGGAACGTCCTCAGCTCTGTCAGGTTCAACTGCATGAGCACACACATACACACAAAAACAAAAAGAAAACATTTATTTGGGTTGCTGGGATGAAGCCAATCTTGCAATGTTTTTTTTAGTGTATTTGCACTGCTAGAAATTGCCACATATAAAACAAACTGAATGAAATAAAATAATACAAATTAAATCTATTTTGGTGACAGAATTCGGGTCTATTTATGTGTACACGAGTGATTTACCCTGTTTAGTGTGTTGAGGGCTGCATTGGCTGCCTGCAGGGCAGGTTCAGCCTTGGCCAGGTCCTCCTCAGTCTCCTGCTGCTGTTTGGTCACTTCAGTTTGGATTGCTGCCACCTGAAAAAAAAAGACACAAAAACATGTGAAGTGTACTCTGTATTTTGAATGGATTGTTGTTAAGTTTGGCTGATTTCTGTCCCATGTCATTTCTTCTTTATTCTTCATATAGTGTAAAATCAGAAAGAGACATGAAATGAAACTCCAGGACTTAAGACCTTTTGCTCTTCGGCATCTGCCACAGCTCTCTCTTGGTTAAGCTTGTCTGTCTGTTGTCCTATTTTAGCTATAAGAGCCTCTATATCCGTGTTCCTCTGCCACAGCTCCACCTCCTGCACTGCTAGCTTGGCTTTCAGATCTTCTACCTGAGTGAGCGATACAGGAAGAGATTGGGAGAATATAGTATGTAGCCAGACAAAGTAGATAGTTAACAACTGATTGCATTTATACTATATATTGTCTCACCTGCGAGGCAGTCGACTGCAGTTTCTGTAGGCCGTTCTCTAACCGTTCCATCTTCTGGGTCAGTTCTGTGCGTTTTTTCCCCAGCAGGTTGCCATACAGTTTCATAAACTCCAGGAAACTCTTTGGGGTGGTGTAGTTAAAGTGTTTCTCATTCTGCTGGTACTTGACACTCACCTGTTAGGTGTGGTTAAACAAGAAACAAAAGAAATTATTTCAGAAAGTGTCAGGAGTTGTTAATACCCAAGATGCTTTGCAATAACTCACCTCATTGACACTGGTGTGGGCATAAGAGATGAATTCACTGATAGATGATCGCACATTTGGCTGCATAGGATAAACACACATAGGGATTCAGGGAATTATTATGTGGCAGGCTTTAGTTGGTTCATATTTATGGATACAACTGGTACATGACCTACTTCCCACTATTCAAAACTCAAACCTTTATTAACTCGAGAAGAGCAGAGAAAGTGAAATGTAAAAGAAAGTAAATATAAATAGTAGGTGAATATGCTGTCACCTCCAGTCCAGGTATCTTCTCTATGAAAGTAGAGCTGACAGACTGCAGGGCGACCTGAGGCCAGGGGTGGAACCAGTCAATGGCTGTACAATTCACCAGAGCCGGAAACTTCCTTGCACGTGTTCGCAATGTGAACCCGACTGGTGAGAAACACAAGACAACCTGGAGGCCAAAGAGGGAGGTGGCAGATGGTGCATGGCATTAATGATATGGGAAATGTGTTTAGATAAAGCAGGGATCATATTACACTCTACCAAATCAAAAATTAATTAGTATTAGATGAATAATGTTTAAGACCTTGAGCTGTCGTCGTATCCTCTCGATAAAGAAGCTCCAGCAGTTGTCTCTGGTATCTATGAGTCCTAATCCTCTCAGCTCCATCCGGATTGATGTCAGAATCATGTCCACATCTTCATCACTAAACAGGTCTGGAATATCCCCTAAGTAACATAAAAAATGCTAGCTCAAAATACATATGTGTTCCTATTTACAGTATAATATGAATACAGAATTCAACAGAGTTCAGTGGAGTTGCTTTGTACTGAATGCCACAGTTTCTCATTTTAGGTTCTTAATGCCACTTTGGCTCAAGTCTATCGCTCACTGACAGTCAGTGTATGTTTATGCCAGCTGGCAATACTCTAAAGCTCAAGACATTTTTGCTTTGATGTGGACAAAAATGAAAATAAATAAATAAAACTATAATCAGATTTTTTGCCATCCTATAAAGTGCATTTGCCAGCCAGTGTAACCTGGGATTGAATCATAATGATCCATGCACCACCCCATCAATAAAAAAATCATTCACTGATAAATTCTGGCTAGGTCTGTGTTTCCACCGTTCTAAAACTCTGCTGAGCAATTACATTTGGCTGATGGAAATCTGTAGAGGCCTGTTGAATTTATGCTCTGAAAGTCCAAGACACAAAGGATCTTTCATATTCTGAAGGAGAAAGAAAGCATGCTTCCAGTAGCTTTTTTACACACTAAAGCAGGGAGACACTCGTACTCAATCAGTGTAGCCAAACCTGAAGCCAGCATATCATTGATGAGCACCAGGAAGCGTTCATCAGGAATCTGAGCGTCTGTATGAAGGAACACCGTCCCAATGTTTTTCACCCCCACCTTTATATACAATGCTGCTATATCACTCTGGAGATGAGGGGTTGCAGAAAAGGGACAAAGAATACATAAATACGGCACGCTACAGGTTCATCTGGCACAAACAGTAGAATGCCATTTAGCATCAAATAGCCCATGCATGCGTAAATGCATGTTTACCTTAAGGTCATTGATGCCGTAACCTTTACGCAGAGTGATCTGGAAAACTTCCAGCATGCTGAGGAAGGCAGCCAGCCGACACAGACTCTGTTTCCCACTGCCGCCAACCCCCACCAGCAGTGCGTTACCATAGGGGGCCTCCAGGATACGACTGATACGACACCTAAACACGAACACCATAATTAATAGTGTGGGTCTGTGGTTTACATATGTGCTTATCTGTGTAAATTCTCCCTTGTGAATGTTAGCAGATGGTATATGTTCTACTGCAATTTGCGGCACCTGTGTGTGTGTGTGTCTTACACATGCTGGATAGCTTCTTCAAACAGTACCAGGTCCATGATGGCATGCAGCTCATTATAATGCTCTAGAGCATCAGCCAGTGTCTTCTGGAGTTTCTCCCAGTCTGAAGCCTGACAAGACGGGCAAATAAACAAACGCTGCTCTCTTGAGTAAGGGCGGTAGTGTCCAAGTAATTATGTAGTAACTTCCAGATACATAATGAAATTAGGTTCTCATCAAGACTTGATTGAAATAACTTTCAATTCAAACCCCATACAGAAAAGAAAGGTAATTAGTTTGCTAATAACCCTATTTCTCCTGATTTATTTTCTGACAGATTAGACATGACAGCATAATTTATGCCATTAGATCTTTGAATATGTGAGCTACTGATAAACCACATGCTAAATTGATTCAAGTCAAAAACAATTAAACTCACCCATTTTATTACCACAGTTAATGAAGAATAAATGGATGCTTGAAAGGAGCAACATGGACTCCAGATTGAAATAGCTCTGACTACAAGCTTGGGTGTGTGCATAAATGTGTTGAACCTGGTGATAGCGAGGCTCTCCCACTCCCTGGGCAAAGTGACAGTACACCAAAGGCTGGTGGATAAACATGGACTCATCTATTCCCTGTCAAAAATTGGCAGAAACACATGAAAAAGGCAAAGAAAATATTGAACATACCACAGTTAAAAAGCTCTTCAATGGCTAAAAATAGACCAATTGTTTTCAGCGAATCCGTATGACATACAGCCTTGTATGAGAAGCTCTACATCATCTGTGTTCATTCTTGGATAAGCCATGAAGGGTTGCTGTGTCGATTGAAAAAAAAATGCATCTATCATCAGTTAATGTATGTTCCTTACCTCGAAATATCGCTTGCCAGTGTCCAGTAAGATTTTGTTGAAAAGTTCTACATCTTTTTCTTCCATCAGTTTGTCGGAGTAGACCCTAGAGCTCTCGTGCAGCCACAGGTGAACCAGGTCCATGGGGTAACGGATACTCTCCGGCAGGGCAAACAGGATTCCCTACACACCAAGATACATGGAATAAATTATCATGCAATTCCGTCGCACATTTTTGCCGTGTAAGTACTAATTTATTTGATACGCCCACAAAACTGGTATCTCACTGACAGAGCCAGATATAGGTGGGTTGACAGCTAAAATTTAGATTAATCAGCAACCACTTATTATTCTACTGAAAACTAAAAGAATGGAACCATACCTCTGTGAATCATTTAATCATTTAATTTATCATCATTAATCCTCTAAGTGCCGTACAGATGAGATATAAATCATGTGTAATATAGTTAATATAGTTCTGTGTATTTTGTCTAAATGGCTGCATGAGTGTTACCTGGAAAATGTTAGAGAGGTCTCGCAGGTTGAAGATGTAGTGAAAGCGTATCGCTGTGGGGAGGAAGTTCTGGCTGATTTTTTGATGCAGACAGATAGCTGCCTGGATAAGCAGAACAATAAGATAGATAGACGTAGAGATGGATTGATAGATATTGAAACAGACAAACAGATGGCATTATTACGCACATAGAGGCTGATAAATTGATAGACCGATATTAGCATTGTTTGGAAAAAAGACTGAAATCAGGTTTTAATGTAGACAAAGGCTGTACTGATACTGCGGATGTACCTGTATGAGAGTTCCAACTGAGCGGGAGACCCCATAGCTGAATCCACCCAGAAGAAAGTGAGCTGACAGGATACTGGAGAAGATGGTGGCTAATGCATCAGCACTTGGGAAATGTACTGCAAACACTGAGAAATGCCTCTGAAAGAAGCAATGAGAGATGTGACAATTAAATTCTGTAGGAGGTATCCGTCAAACTGCTTTCTAAACATAAATATTAACTAGATTCATGTTGTCATTAGTCATTAGCTTTCAAGGACATTCTAACTTCAATTTCACTTGTTTTTTTGGTTTATTTAACATTTCTTTGACCTAGAGTTGTTTCTTGCTTTTACTGTTGATTAATGTGTTAATTAGCACCTTGATCAATTACTTTCTGAAAGTCCTTAATGAGCTCATTAAGTAAAGTAATTGTGTTAGAAGGAACAAGGTGATGCGTGTGTGACAATGTGACAGGTGCCCGAGTGCATGAACATCTATACCTGTAGTCTGGGGTTGATCGAGAAGCTTCCAGCTGTTGGGTTCATACAGGTGATATACTGGCAGTTATGAATTTCCTTCAGCACCAGTCGTTGTCTGTCATACCTACAAAAGTATTTAGGGCATTCCAATTCAATCTAACCATTAAACTCAGTATAACCTGTATTTACCGCTCAATGCATGTGTTTACATGTGGGTGTATAACCATACTGTAAATTTATGCAAAATTAGGTAATTGTGTGCGTATTATGTCTCACCAGTGGTTGTAGTCAAGGTGCTGGCGTATGAGTGTGTGCGGCTGGACCGTCCCGTAAATGTCCACCTCGGGCATGTTGAGGTCATCTATGAAGTAGATGAGTCTCTTAGCGGTAGGAGGAGCAAATTTACGGCCAGCTTTCTTCTCCAGGGGTTTCTCCAGGATGCCTGAGGTCCACATAATGCATGACACAGTTGATGAAAATGACAAGACAAAACTGTGGGTAGTGCACACAGCAAAATGACTCTAGAAATGACTATAATTAAAAAGACAAGCAAAGAATGCTATGTAATTTAAGGTATATTAAAGGGCAAAAGCTGTGTGGTATTACAAGAGGTAAATACACAGTGATACAGGCAGGGTCAGAATCTTATTTGTAACTGGAATTTTCTCTACTCACATAATCTGATCAGCAATATAATCCTAAATTCAAATTTTCAAAATCCATTATGTAAAATGTTTGCACTTTTCCAATGCATTCTTAAATAATTAGCACTGCTATAGCTTGCAAAATCCCTATTTTGCCACTAGTGTGTAGAATCTCTTTTATTTTTAGAAAGCACCAACCGCATATTTGTTCATATTCCTGTGATTCTTACGCTGCAGCATGGCTGATGTGGTGTAGTAGTTGAAGGGGACTTTAGCCACCATGTAGTCCTCCTTCAGCTTGGCCACTTTATCAGACACAAGGATGGTCTTGCCCACTCCGGCGTTGCCCACTAACATGATAGGTTTGCCCCTCTGGAGCAGCAGGTCCATGAAGTAGGTCAGGCAAATGGTTTCTGGAGTGTGGACCAACACAGTCTGAAACACACATTGCATTAACTATCTGAAAGGGTTTGTCCAAAAATGTGGCCAAAAATATGCATAAAATAATGTGCAGTACACACCTGTAATGGTACATCGGGCTCCAGCTCAAATGGGACCATCTTCTCGTTCCAGGGAGTAAACTTTTTAGTCTCAGAGTCAATGAAATAGTCAAAGACGGTGCCCTGGGAGGGAAACTTCACCGCTCTCATCTCTTTAGACCACCAGCGGCTGAATTCTGCGCGGTAATCATTGAGCTGGAACATGTGTTGGGAAAACACAATATCATAATGTCATATAATAATCTGAATTGTCTGATAATCTGTAATGTAATATATGGCAATAAAAAGGAGTGAGCAAACACTCAGTCATCACACACACATGATCCTGGAAGAGGGCCCCTCCAAAGGCCCAGACACAGGCGAAGACAAAGTAGATCTCATAAAGCTCTCGGGGAGAGTCAGCAGGAGTGTTGTGTTCCGTCAACAGGCATTCCAACAAGGAACACAGTGTCTGATTGGCCAAAAGACATAAATTAACATGGTTTTTAAATATTTACAATATGCAAGAACACAACATAGAAAAAGAACATGTTTTTGAATAACAATGAAAAGACAGGATGTAAAAGTATTGTGACACGTTGATTGAGGCTCTTAAGCCTGTAGGTGAGACGCATAATAAGTGTGCTGTGTGTGTTCTCACCTGCACCATGCTGTTTTCCGGTATAGGAGTGATGGTTTTAAGGTTGCAGCGAACTTGCTCCAGGCAGTATGGCACATACTTATCAAACAGAATGGTGAGGTTGGCTCGCTCCGATTGGGCCTGTCTGGTGTCTATCCAACTTGTCACATACCTGGAAATACAGTTAAGACAGCAGTGCTAACCTTCAGAAAAGTGAAGAAATAGACGTCCATGTGTGTTTGTGTATGTCTTACGAGGTCCAGCCAAGGTCCTGTGGGTTAACGCAGAGTATCCCTGCCCTGGATACAGTAGCTGGAGTAGCAGCCTTCAGATGAGAGATCTCAAAGAGTAGACGCATGGAGGAGGACAAACTGATCCTCTCGTTACTGGCAAGAGTCAGAACCTGGACAGAGGAGAGAAAAAAAGGTTTTGTGGAGCATTTGTTCAAATATACAAAGCAGCAGCAGCAAAATATGAAGCGACTGGCATGGACAGATTGAGAGGTTGAGGTATATTCACAACCTTGGACAAAATTCAGCATTAGCAGAATGAAAACAAAGGACAATTTCAGAGAACAACCTGACCTTATTGTCATCCATAACTGTGTTAAGAGACTCAATCCACATTGGGTCAATATCACCGTCCAGAACAATCCATTTGGGTCCATCATGGCCCACTGAGGTCAACTCTCTCATGGTAGAGGAAAACAAACCTACAGTAAAGCATACAGTGGGATATCAATTGTATTTTCTTTAGATTGTTCCATACAGGATCGTTACCGGCTCTGGCAAAAATGTCTCCTACTGTTGTTTAATGTTGTACTAATGCAAAGTCATGTAATGCAATCAAATTATTTCTATATCAAAACTATTGCAACAAGAGTTCATTTTGAGCCAGTAAAATACTTTAACAAATTGTAATTAGTTCTGAGAAGAGGCTTGAGAATAAATTATGGACTTGGCATCAAATACTCCAAAAACTGGAGAAAACACTGGTTCCCTTGATCATCATTGACAGCTTATTAAATTCCCTGTATGATCCACAAGCCCCTCACCATCTTTCCACTCTCTGGTAGCAGGGTGCAGGTATCCAAACAACTCGTCCGTGGTCACAGCTTTAGGGTTTATATCGCTCCATACAGGTTTCATCTTCATGTTTGTGTAGGTTCTGTGGAGAGTCTTCAAGATCTGGTGAATAAGCATTATAATATATAACAAACTGTTCACCCTGTCATCTCACAAAAGGTAATCATTATCACTGTAGATATACGTAGAGATGTTTGATTCAACTTCTATATTTTCATAGACAAAACCCCCAAACTTAACAGTATAGTTGCAACCTGGAAATAGATGTATTTGGGTATGAGGACAATGATTTAAGCCACCTTGTGAAAAGTTGAAAACAAATGGACAAATAACATTTTGTGTGTGGCTGAATGAATATAATAGTTATACAGAAGTTAACCTGGCTCTTTCCAGTTCCTGGTCCGCCAACTACAAACACGGAGTGTCTGACAGCCAGCAGCTCCTCCAGTTGGGTCACCTGTAGGCACACAAAAATTAATTTCACTCGGTTTCTGATCATATAAATACATAAAATTAATTTCAAATTTACATTTCTTTCTCACAAATCAGAAACCAAGAATATGTATGCATGTCTTCAATCATGTTCCCAAAGAAATAAAGTACTGTGTATCCTCCTAAGCAAAACTTGCAATTCAGAACTATTTAAAAAAAATAAAATAAATAACTGTAAACACAGTGATGTATTATGTTTTATTTGTCAGTTATATATTCATATATGTGCATTGGTCTACAATCCTCAGACATTATTTTTTCGACCTTTCAGTACAGCAAAAAGAAATACTCAAAGACCCATTGGCACTGCCACTGAAATAGAGACATTTTCATTTTTCACAGAGGAGAAGAGCACTTCCACGTCGACATAATGTTAAAATGAGACACCTTAAGTATGAAGTTCTCCTCAGGCTGCAGGCGCAGTTCACTGACTGACTGGCGAACAGCATTCTCCAGCTCAGGGTCTCTCTTCCTGGGCACGTCCAGCTGAGGAAAAAGGTCACTTATCAGCCCGAGGAATATCGGCACGTCGCTGGTCACTATCTTAGGCAGGTTGAAGTCCCTCAGTGCACGCATCAGCACCTTGGCAGGAAATGACAGTCTGGGTGTTGTAATGCAAAAACACTAATAAACTAGCTTCTGTGTGAATGACAGCATCCACCAGTGACATCAGTTTGATGCATACCTGATCCTCAGGTCTGCTCCGGTCCTCTCTCTTTAGAGATCCAGCTACAACCAGGACTGATTTGATAGCTCTTAAACCCCAATCGTAATGATCCTAGCAGATAAAGGGAATTAACTATCAAAGTCATGAAAGCAAGGACTATGTCACATTTGTCATTGTGATGTAAGCCAAATAAACAAGTGAAATGTGAGTATTCTGGCTTGGGAATATGTCAAATTTTTCATTAGATTGTTGTTGTCTTGTTCCAATACAGTGGAGGATATTTAATGCAGGCCAACTGCATTTTAATAGTGCAATCACAATGATTGATGCAAAGTGAAACATATTATGTGCATGAAAGATGAGAGTGCATTTAGGAACGCCTGTGATTTTTGTTCATATATGTTCAACATGCACCAAAGTGTTGGGTAAAGTGGAGTAAGCCAGTTGAGCACCTGATGAATGAGCAAACCACATTACATGTAGTAACCCTACGTGCCCTATTTGTTGCATTTCCATTAAAATCTAGACCCAAAAGTCAGTTCAGTCTTTGGAACTGTAGGTGTTACATTCCTAAATATGTACAGTATTTCCCTTAACTGTTGAGAAGAGTGCTTGTGCTGGCATTACAGAACATGCTTTTTCATTTTTTTTAAACATATATATCAGGTCTCTAAATAGAACGTGTTCATTCTGTAACAGCAGAAAGAATTGTTACAGTATATTCAGTGTTCTGTATGTTTAGCAGAAAGTGGTTCTATGTACCTGTTTCGACAGCAGCTCCTTGCAAAGAGTGTAGAGGCTGATGAACTTGCGTGCCAGCAGACGAGCATCTATAAAGCCTTCTGCCACCAACATGATCTCACAGATGAGCTCAAAGTCTGGGATCACCATGGCACAGGGCCTGAACAGTTAGCAAATCAGCTATTAATTAGTCACCCTAGACATTTGTTAACTCCTCTTTCTCTTCTTTTGAAATCTCCTCTTTCTCCCTGTTTATACCAGACCTGAATAGAGCCTTGAGGTTCTCTGGGAGCTCAGCCCTGCCAGCATAACCTGGGTTCAGAGTGATGAAAATCCCTACTGTTGGCTTCAGTTCAATCTCCTCTCCAAGGAAATGGAACCTATATACACACAGTACCAATTATAGATTACAAATTAGGTATGCAGAGAAATCCTAGACTGGATTAATAGATACATTAATGTGGACAGCTTATAATGCATGCCAATATTTCCACATTTACCTTTGTTTCTTGTTGCGTACAGCATCCTGTATAGTCTTGACCTGCACAGCTACCACAGACAGCACCTCCACTGAGATCCTGTTGAACTCATCAAAGCATCCCCACACACCTGTCTGAGCCAGACCCTTATAAATGTTACCTATGGACTGAAGAAATGTGACAGAGAGAAAGAGAGCAAATGGATGGGTAGAATGAATATGACATAAAAGGACACCACAGAGAAAATCTGGACAGTTTGTGCTACCTTGTAGTCCATCTGTTCTGAGCAGTTGAACACATATACCATGGTGCCCAGGGAGCGTCCAAGGTCTTTGGTCGTCTCCGTCTTACCGGTGCCAGCTGGGCCAGAGGGGGCACCACTCATAGTCAGATGGAGGGACTGGGTCAAGGTTATGTAACACCTAACAGAGGTAAGTTTGATATATAAATCTTTAAAAATAGCATCTGTAACCAAAGTAATAACAACAAAATACATCCATGATAAGCAATGTGGTCAGATATGACACTACAACCTGTCCAAAGAAGGGTCACACACCACCTCCCTCTTTAAAGTACACATCTTTAATAATGCAATAACAATGTACGGTCTGTGTGTACTGGTGTAGCACACATATGTACCTGTCAGTGAGTGGAGTGATGACCAGTCTGTTAGTGTTACCCAGGTATTCATAGCTAAACTGGAACTGGGCATCACAGATGTTAACGTAACAGTGTCTGGTTTTGTCATCCCAGCGATGACGTAACTGGGACAGCCATGCAAAGGCCTGACCTGTTGTCACCTAAGAGACACATACGGGAACACCAACAGGAAGGTTTTCTTGCTTGTAGAATGCCTCAGCAAATGTATGTCATACTTACTTTCTGACTTATGAGATTGGCAACCACGTCTCGAGCATGGACATCAATAGTGCAGACGGTCATAATTTTCTGCCTGTCTCCAGGGGTTAAGTCTCCAAGTAGCATGTGGATCAGTGAGTTCAACTGTGTGATCTATAAAGCCAGAAATCAGATAACATCACTGAACAAAACAAACATGTGGTCACACACCATCCTAACAATATCTTACTCTGAAATTATAAGACTACCTGTTTTTTGTTATATTCTTTAAGAGCTGTCTCAAATCCCTCCTCCACCCTCTCGAAGGCAATGCCCACATCCGTGGCCCACCACACCTGACTACCAGTCAATCCTACCTATGAATGGAAAGACAACAGAAACAGACAACAGATAACCTGAGTGTTTTAGACCACTGAAGTGGTAATTCTACAGATTCTTCACATTATGAGACCTGTGCTGGGTAGTCAAACAGCCACTGGTCTCGTGGTTTGTCTTCATAGGCAGCTACAGCCTCCTGGATCTCCTTTCGGACCGTACAGCGCATGGTGCTCTGTAAGGCACCCAACCAACACTCTGCCTGAAACAAGACACAAAATGTTGTGAGTCCCCCTCCGGTCAAAATGTCTTCTTTTTAAAACCTTTTTGTGCCTACAGTTGAATGTTTGAGCTTCAAACATCTTTTTTTCTGTGTTCACTGAAAATCAGGTTTTTAGAGGTGGGCCTATGAGCATGACTTTACCAATAATTTGGAAGCCAATCCTGGTCCAATATTCAGCTAACACAACTGTAATGTGGAAACTTGGAGCCTCCAGTGCACATGCACTAAGAATAGACTTTACAAGTATGGGGCATCTTGTGTCAAGCAGTTAAAACTTGTGAAATGAAACATATTTGCATATTCATATATTCTGAAATTAGGGGGAAGGAAGGTGCCATTTTAAGGATTTTAATGTGGTAATTCTACTACTACTAATATGATTAATAATTACAGCAGAGTATAACTCTACTTGTATCTGAACACAGAGAAACCAAATTTTGTTTTTCAGTACCTGTCCTTCACAAACACACGGCTCAGAGAATGGAACATATTCTCCCTCTCGGCTGTACATCCCTATAGCAACTGCCTCATCGTCCTCCTCCTCTCTTCCACCTCTGTCTGAGTCCATGAAGCGAAGATCTGCTATGTTGTCAAATAGCTTCAGCAAGTGTCTGGTCACCTGGAAAAAACAAACACACACGCACACAAGTTCCATTTCTATTTCAAAGGTTATATTGTTTACAGACCAGAAATATCAAGACTTTGATAAGTAAATTTAATAAGAATTTAAGAAAATGAAAAGAGACAAACAACAAAGCAATGTCAAAGTTAGACCGTCATTCTTATCTTTATTAACAATTCTCTGCTCCATAAAGCCGAGAGACGGTCTGAATAATACATCGAACAGATAACTACAATGTCCTGACTATCTCTTTACATGTTCTCTCTTAGAAAACATAATTAAATTGTAATCTGTCACCTCTTTGGGCTGTGTGCCCTTGGAGACAATCTCCAGCAGATCCGAGGCAGAGACAAAGTAAAACCTGGGGAATGTGAGTCTCTTCGTCTCCAGGTACTCGGCCAGGGCCTTCTCACACACAGACAGCCTCTGCTGCAAGGTCTCAAGGTTTTCCAGGAAGCCAGGCTGGTTGGTTACCTCTACCACATTACTGTTCTGAACCACCTCAGTCATCAAGCACTGGGTGAGAGAAGGAGTAACATTGGACGAAAAATGTAATATAATGGTATGAAGAGATGGATGCACGTAGGCAAGTGCTCTTATGTATTTGTGTGTTACCTGGAAATCAGTGTGAATTCCCTGGAAGCGCTCTGCATCATTGGCCAGCTGACAGCGAATGTCATGGCTGTTAGTGAAGATGCTGTTGAGATGGGCCCAGGTCCTCTGGACAGACATCCAGGAGGAGATGACCAGGTCAGCCACCATCAGCTTCCTCTGCCACCCGCTCACCTCTGCCTGGAAATACTCCACATACTTACTCATCAGGATGTTCTGAAGCTGCACCTAAAGAGAAATAAAAAGAGGAGCTTTACATTATGATCTTTAGGGATGCTCTTTAATGCATGTTCACATCAATTAAATGATTAATAATGATGTTCTATAGTTAACTGAATTCAGCATTAAACTAATGAAATAAACTAGATATCACACGCTTGGGAGAATTAGTGCAATTTTCATGCTCACCTGGTTGTCCTCCAGTGTTTCTATCAGATTCTCATCTGCTTTGAGCAGAGGGGTTCCTGTGAAGCTGTGGGTCTCATATGACAATGACATAACACTCCATGTCTGGGTTATCTCTGCCAAAACCTAAATGTAGGAAATGTTTTGTGACATCTGCCATTTTGAAAAACAGGAAAAACATTTTTTTTTTAAAATGCGCACTAGGAGAAAAATAACACTTGTAAGAAGGTTTTTAAGCACTTAAGCACTGATTATGTGTGGTCTTCTTTTTATGTATATAGCAAAATTATTATTAATAGTCAAAGGATTTGAGAAATCATTTATGTCTCCGTTTAGGATTATCTGCAAATATTAAAACAGACTCTAAAAGGACTTTTCTTTAGTCAATACTTAAATATTGACCATTATGACTATTGCATTGATTTACAGGACAATATACTATTATATTCTATTTATATTATTCTTACTTTCTCTATGGCCATTTCTTTCACAGCCTTGTCCACAATGTTTTTGACCTCATCCTCCACACGGTGAAGCTGCAATTCCAAAAGGTCCCCCAGGGTGGTGCCTTCCCCCATCACAAACCTGACCTGAGGACCAAAAGGAATATACGACAACCATGGGTGTGATCAGATTTCACATTAGGATAATTGGGTTCACTGAACTGTGCTGGTTATTACAGGCCCGGGCATGTGATGGCAGGATAGTTGAATGAAGGAAGAGTATATGAAGACTAGATTAAAGAAGAACAGAACTAAACGCAATAGAGTAGTAAATATCATATACAGTGCAGAATGTGACCCTTGATGAAATATTGTTAAATTAGATGGTATGAGACACTGTGACTGAGCAGCAGAGACAGTCCTGTACCCTGGTGGTGTTCATAAGCTGTTGCCAGTGTCTTTCTCTGACAGCAGAGTTTTGCAGCTCGTTGATGGCCCTCAGAGAGGTCAACAGGTTCTTTACAGTTGACTCCAAACCGATGTAGACGTCCCACACCCGCACCTCCTTATCCAGCATTTTCATCTCCTTAAACGTGCAACAGACAGAGTCATAAATTATGATAGAAATGTACTCTTTTTCTCAACCCCAGAAAAAAATTATAGTTTATAATGTTTGTCCATGAAAGCTTGTCATACTTTGGCAAATCGTCTGAGCTCCATGTCCATCTGCTCAACATTGATCTCCTTCCATGGAGTCTTGGTCCAATCCTCTATACTGGTCTGGCACGCAAAGTAGAATGGAAGCATTTAATCTGTCATTCTCTAATTCGCTTTACAAAGAGCTGACATAGCTCCATAGATAGCTAAGAAATAGCTAAGAAATCAAAATGCCAACCTATTTATTTTGTGCAGTTTAATATGTACCTTCACAAAGATGACCATGTCCCAGACTGCTTTGACCAGTATGATGTCAGAGCGACACTGGCGCAGCTGCTTGTAGTCTGGGAAACTGACCTCAAACAGATCAGCTGTGTCCTGCAGCTTCTTCATGTCTGCTTCCATCACTGCTACAGCTCGATTAGACTGGGGACAGAGACATTTTGAAATGCTGTGTATTAAAATTGGACTGTTTGTTACACTGGACTGACCTTTAAACTTTTCTTTTTGAATAGGTAGTAAAGTATGCATGTATCCCACTGCTCACCTTATCAATTAGTTTATATGGCTCCTCCACATTCATCTTAAAGATCGGTTCAGTACGAAACTGTTCTCTGAACTCATGCTGCTTGACCTAAAAAGTTCAAAAATAGTTCACTCAGGATTCTTTGAAGCCACAGTTCCTATGAATATCCACCTCAATCTATAACTGTACACAAAGGGGGGTGTCAGTCATATATAATGCAGGATAGAAAGTGAGAAGGTTTATATGTCAGATACTGAGCTCTTTGTAAGGGGTTTCGACACTGACATTCTACCCCACTCACACACAGACTCACCTCAAACCAGACACATTTCCTGCGTATAACTGAAACTTCATTTGATTGTAGCGGTGCCACTTCATGTTTAACTGTGAATGCAATTTTCCTCAGACTCTTCCACTTCTCTGGCAGCTCCTGTATTTTTGAGGTGATAAAGTGAAGATTAAGTAATGTAATGATAAATGTACTTATCTGGAAATGTGTGTATTTGTGCATTGGTGCACACTTCGAGCTGTGTGTAGACTGTCTCAGGCAGTTGCTGTCCGTAGGTCTTGAGGAGTTCAGCAGTAGACTTGAGAGGTTTGAAGTGCTGTTCATTGCTGATCTGTCTGTCTCGTATGGCCATGAGGTGCCCCATGATGTCCACAAGGCCTGCATAATCACCATCTGCTACCTTGTTAGAAAGACCATGGGCCGTGTCCTGGACAAAAGAAGATAGTTCTCTCACGCTGCGGGATAGAGAGAAAGGAGGATGATGTAAAGTTTCAGAGTGGAGAGCAGTGGCACAAGAAAAAATTATATTAAATAAATGTCTACCGTAGTACATTACACAAGCAGATTTATTTATTTGCAATCTTTTAAAACATACACAATAAATTGCCCCTCTGCATTTTCTATTTATTTATTAAAATATTACAACCATTTTTAACCTAAATGTCATTGAATACAGTACAAAGACAAGATATTTAATGTTCAACCTGATAAATTTTGTTTTTTTTAATAAATTTACGCTCATTCTGAATTTGATGCCTGTAACAGGAGCATTGTGTTACATCACCTTTTCTTTTAACAACACTCCGTAAGGGAAGAGAGGACACTAATTGTTGAAGTTCTAAAAGTGGAATTCTGTCCCATTCTTGCTTGATATATGACTTCAGTTGCTCAACAGTCCGAGGTCTCTGTTGTCATATTTTGTGCTTCATAATGGGCCACACATTTTCAATGGGGGACAGGTCTGGACTGCAGGCAGGCCAGTCTAGTACCTGCACTCTTTTACTCTGAAGCCACACTGTTGTAAAGTGCAGAATGTGGCTTGGCACTGTCCTGCTGGAATAAGCAGGCAAACGTCTGGATGGCAGCATATGTTGTTCCAAAACCTGTATGTAGCTTTCACAGATGTGCAAGTTACCCATGCTGTGGGCACCAACACACCCCCATACCACCCACCACCAAGATGCTGGCTTTTGAACTTTGCGCTGGTAGCAATCTGGATGGTCCTTTTCCTCTTTAGCCCGAAGAACACAATGTCCATGATTTCCAAAAACTATTTGAAATGTGGACTCGTCAGACCAAAGGACACTTTTCCACTTTGAGTCAGTCCATCTCAGATGAGCTCGGGCCCAGAGAAGTCGGCGGCATTTCTGAATGTTGTTGGTATATATGGCTTGTGCTTTGCGTCATACAGTCTTAACTTGCATTTGTAGATACAGTGCTGAACTTTGTTTACTGACAATTTTTTTCCCCAAAGTGTTCTCTGTGGAATGTTCCAATCAGGTGTTTTTGAGCATTCCACAACTTTCCCAGTCTTTTGTTGCCCTTGTCCTAACTTGTTTGAAATGTGTTGCTGGCATGAAATTCAGAATAAGCATATATTTACAAAAATCAATGAAGTTGATGAGATACAACATTAAATATATTGTCTTTGTACTGTTTTCATTTGAATTGACTGTCAAAAAGGATTATGAAATTATCACATTCTGTTTTATTAATGTTTTACAGAGCATCCCAACTTTTTTGGAATTGGGGTTGTAAATCATTCTTTTATATTTTTGTAGTTCTTGTCCATTTGATAATATATATATGATAAACATACATGAGTGTGTTTGCGCTTGTCCACGCTACTGTATGCACGTGTCTAACCTCTGGTTCACATGGTTGAGCAAGTGCTCCTTGAACATCCAACTCCATTTCTTAATCACATTCATCAGCGTGTGCTTGAAGGGTCTGATATCAAGCTGTAGCCAGCCACAAAACACCCTCCTGTCCTCCATCTTGCTCACCCGTACATACAGAGACTCAAACAGGTTGATCTTGAGTGAAGAATGATACAATAACTCAGAGACATTGACCAAAGAGGAAAAGACCAGACACTGTGTTTACACTGACCAACTCCATATACTATATACACTAAATTATAGTCAAATGAATTGTGAAACACACCTGTTCTTTGAAGTTGTCCAGGGTGGGTGGGTTCTTTTTCAGTTCATAGTCAGCATACAGCTCAGCTTCCTCTGTACTTAGCACATGGCCATAAAGCAGAAACTGCCTCATAAATTCCGACCTGTAAACATTGAGAAAAAAAAGAACACCTTTTTGCTTTAAATGTACTTGTTCATTTCCCACAAATGGTACTTATTGCTTTTCAGTGATGAAAAATATGTACAAGAACCTGTGTTGGTCTATTTTGGTAATACAGCAATTTGAGGAATGTTGAAGAAAGACAGAGACAGACATATCTCACCTGTCATCAGTCCAGAGGTAACGGTAGCTGGCAAATGATCCCTGATATTCTCTGACCTGAAAATGAACACAATCTTTACAACTGTAAAAATCACAAATACGCCTCTATGTGTGGACAGAAAACACTTACCTTAGCAATAGCTGCGCGTGCTCGTGAGCGCACGACATGGCACATCTCTGACAAATCCTCCATTTCATTTATGTCGCACTACAAGATGAAGAGACAATATAGCAGGTGACAAGGGTGTGTGTATGTGCAAATATATTTCTGTATAGGTGTATGCATGAACAATCTATATAAACCTACAATCTAATGTGTATAGCACCTGATAGTTATCCAGCTGTTTATGCTTTGCCACTCTGGGAATGAAGGACGCCATGTGGGTGATGTTGGCTACCATCTTATCCACAATATCATAGAAGTTACCACTGTAGCTGTAGTCCAATGGGGGTTCAAATGTCATCTCATTTCCGTTGAGTACCAGCTGGACCTCAAACAGTGGTGTGATGCGCTGGGCTGCATCTGTGTTGTCCATGAAGTACTGCAGGGAGCAGCGTACTGCACTGCAGAAGCCAGTCAGGATAATGCGGTCCACATAGTCTGTGTAGGCCTTCCACTCACTGCTGTCTAGGTCTGTTACACCGAGCAGAGACTGGTTCTCCTGAGGCACAGGAAAAGTAATGAGTTAGAGGGAGTTAAGATGGAGGAAACATAATAATCATAGATATAAATATGAGTGTATTCTGAAGATGTTAACATTGACAGTGTAGTGTTGTTCTCTGCAGCATCTAAAGTAACTTTAGTGAATATACCTGCAGAAGTTTGTGTATTTGCTCTCCTGTACTGCTGATGAGAATGTGCTGTTTCGAAACACTCTCTTCAATGTCAGAGATGATTTGGAGAGTAGAACCATGGCTTTTTCTGGTGATGAAGGCACGGTGGCTGAATTTCCCCATTAGGGCTTGAATGGCCTCCACATTAGCCTTACTCTTCCGGACACGGCTAGAAATGCTCTGGTGATAGAAAAAGGGAGAAACTATTAAAGCCATTAATTATATCCCCTTCGGTTGACAGCTGCATGTTACTTTTTGTTTCAGGGCCTTTTACTCTAATTTAGGGAAGATGGCTTGGTTTCATGCTTCATTGGCAGGCAGCAGTTTAACAGCAGCTTTTGATACTGCCATTATTTCAAATTTCTAAAGTATTTCTTTATTTTAGATTTTCAGTTTAAAGTGGCAATAGACAACTTTTTTGCTTAAACTTATCATTATCAAATAAGTATTGATTGCACGGTGTAATGACCATAGAAAAATGGCAGCATCTGCGTTTATATTGGTTCCCTTTAAGCCTCGCTTTCACTATGCTAAACTTTCTGCCACCAGGCAGGATGTTTCCCAGAACCAGAAAAATTAAGGCTCGATTTACGGCATAATGGACACACATCTACCATTGCACAACCAAAACAGGAGCAAAAT
This sequence comes from Hollardia meadi, assembly GCA_037974645.1. Taxonomy (NCBI): domain Eukaryota; kingdom Metazoa; phylum Chordata; class Actinopteri; order Tetraodontiformes; family Triacanthodidae; genus Hollardia; species Hollardia meadi. Next base: position 8,409,271 of record JBBPCS010000393.1, on the reverse strand, counting down.
TTATTTTCCCCAGCGGCTATTCCCAGGTAATGGTGGAAAAACCAGAGTACCTGTGGAAACTCTAACCTGCAAAAGAAAAAACAACAACCTGTTGACGGATAAGGCAAAGAAGGCGAAGAGGAAAAGTGATGGAAACCAAGTTAAAACGAGATACTACTAGATCAATAAGTAACAAAACCTGCTACTTTGGACAGTAGCCAGGGTGCTAGGGGTAACCATGTTACTAACACAAACATATGTTTGTTTCTGGCTGCTAGCTTTTTCAATCTGGTTGTCTTTGCGACAGTGTCCACTTGGAGAAGTGAGAGGGGAAAAGAAGCTGTCAGTTTCCACTTCAAATATAGCAGAATAAATATATTATTATTATCAAAAATAGACTCACTCACTAGCATTACCTGACACTTTTTGTTTGTTGAAAATGCAGTCAAAAGATTTCCTTAGAATACACAAGAAAGATTTAGTACCTTCACCAGGTCTTGTGTGCTCTGAATGTAGTCCCATAGGTCGTCCTGAGCCCATGTCAGCTCTCGGAGGGCTGGATCGAGCTGTCGTCTCGTCCCATCCATCTCATCTTTCACCAATCCCAGCTCTACAGCCAGGATGGTGCTATGGAGCTGGTTGTACCATTGCGTCACCAATGTCAGTGTCTCTGTATACTGCAGGATGCAAAGCAGGGTTAAGACTGATATTTTTTTAAAACATATTTCACATGTATATAGCTGTCTAACACTATATCCATTGCAAAACTAGGGCTCAGTTACCCACCATGTAGAGTCTCTCCCGTTTGGAGTAGAGATGGAGAGCTGCTTTAGGAATGTTTTGGTTTTTCAACATGCCCAGATACTTCACTTCCCTTAGCACTGATGTCAACTGAGGAGAGAAGAGGAAAAATATTTAATACCAAACCGCGATGCTGGAGACAACCCAAAGTGTCGGTGTTGTTGTCTATTTCACCTTTAACACAAATATGAAAAATATCTGAACCATGATTAACATGTTTCATATCTTTCTTGGTGATTGCATTTTCTCTGTGCTTACTGCCGGACTGAAGTTGACCTGGAACAGGCCTGTGTCAGAATCCAGTGTAAGTAGTGGTTCCTTCAGATGGGTTTTACAGATTTCCTCCAAGCCCTCAGTCCAGTCTAAAAACAGCTCCTCATCATGCTGGTCCAGGACCTCCAGAACATGCTCACACTTTCGGAGCACATCGTCCGCTTCAGCACACCCCAGAGACCTGAAAGGGAGAGAGGGAGGCCAAGGAAAATGACTCTTCTTGCAGTGTGTATGCTAGAATTCAAACAGACAATATTTAATTTGCTTGTTTGGTAAATTGTTTGGTATAGGTGCCAGGTTGTGACAAGGATTTGCTAAAAAAGTTGTTTTTAAATACTGATGAATTCAGTATTCAGTGAGCCAGTTTCCAAGCAAACTTGGCTGGCTATCAAGATGTGAACACACTGTAACATCATAGCAGATATTGTATATTTCACAACCCCTAGCACTGTGTCAGCCACTGCCAACTACAAGCTAGCAAACAACATCAACAAAATATTCCAACTACACTTACCATTCTGATACACCTGCCAGTTATCGATTTTGGTGCACAAGAGACTCCTCATCTAAGTCCAGGTCTGACTGAGGCTCAAACATCTAAATGTTTCCTCTAACACTAGCCATCTTAAGGCACACTGCTCTTTCACTGGTCAACCTAGCACAAGCAGCTTGAAACGTTTAAACCGTCAGACAAAATATTAGTCATAGAGAGTTTTTTTCCGTACTTTCAAACTGTCTGACAGTCAGACCTGACATTCGTTATATGAGATAATTGTGTTTGCATGCGAGTATGGTTTGTCCTTACATATGGGCCAGCTGGCAGAGGTTGCTCCTGTTGGTGAGGATGCGATTCCGAAGCTCCTGTGACCATTTGAGGTTGCCAGCCACTGACGGCATATTCTTCCCCAGAGCAGCACAGCCTGACTGCAGCTGAAACAAACAGGCACAATTAATTTGGCTAATGAGTTAATACTTTTATAAATTCATAGCACATGTTTTGCTAGGCAAGTGTGTGAATTATAATACCATATGTGCCACATTAAACTGCCCTGTTATGTCATAAATTAATGTGATAACTGGCTGTAATCTGATTATATGGTTGTATGTTTGTACTTTCTGAAGTATCTGCGAAAAATTTATTGAAATATTAATTCTGTTCAAACTCTCTTACCCCATCTCTGTGATTATCAAGTGTAACCAGACAGTGGTCTATTTCCTCGTTGAACATCGCCAACAACACGTTATAGTTAGGGGAGAACAGCTGGTGGATCCTGGGTCTCTCAAGCAGGGTGCTGAAAATCTTCAACAACTAGATTGGACACAACAACAACAACACAATAACCTTTTTTTTATTCATATAGCACCTAAACCCATGTTATAAAGTGCTTTACATAACAAGGAGATCATACAACCCAATATAGTAAGCAATACGAGCAAACAACAACAAAACACAACAACACCACCACAGTTTTAGGAAGGTGTACATTTTAATTATTAAGGTTGTACGATGTCCAATCATATAGTTCTGATTTACTTAAGAGATCCTCTGGTTTTACTCTTTGCAACCAATAAGTTAAAATTCCCAATAACGGCCAAATGTTTCTCAGCTAAGATCAATGTTATTATAATATTCTGACTACATACAGTACTTATATACTAGATGTTGCCCACATGTTCTTTTTACATTGATACTGAAAAACTGCAATTGATAATCACGATTGTCCCTGAATGACCATGGGATTTTTTTAAGGGGTCAAGGTGTAACAGACATACCTTAAAGGTTGAATTCAGGTTTTTGGAGTGCTGAAAGGCCAGACTGAGGACAGTTCCCAGCCTCTGGTCAAAATCTCTGCTCTGCTCCATGAAACTCCTGTAGTGACGCACAAAATCCTGGATACAAGATGACATTAGACGGGAAATATTTTCAATCCCCTTCCTGATTAAAAAGCTTTAGGCCCACTTTTATTATGAGCCAATTTTCTTTTCATTACATTTCATTTATTTTAAGTTTTTCTTAGCTGAGTTGATCAGTACTGGCTGAAAAAACACTTGTGAAGACACAGTGGAAGCTGTTGTAAAATAGCTGTAAAATATCAGTAAATTAAATATTGATGCACTGACTAATAATGCCTGCTATCGCAAATTATTGTGTGTTGCTTAGTAACTACTTTGCTACTTTTCAATTACTATACTGCTGGGCAGAAAAATAACATCTAATTGCTATTTTTTCATTATTTGGCTCTGCATGTCAGTGCCACTCTAAATTGCTGTGAATCACAGCCCTTGGGGCTTTTTAATTACATAGCAGTGTGATATCAAAGACAACTGCAACAATCTCACAAGGTCTCACATCATTTGTATAGTCCAGGGGATCATATTTGCTCTCTCGGATAGTCCGCCAGCAGTCATGAAACTCCTCACTCATGCCAAACACCATCTCACTCAGGACTTTTCCTCTGGATCCACCCAGTTCAATCTTCTCCAGTTTGAGAAAGTCCAGTGCAGTTGCAAAAAGTTCCTATAGATGAGAGGAGAAAAGCCACTGATGGGTCAAGGAGATAGAGGTAGTCATAATTTAAAAATAGAGGTAGTCATAATTTAAAAATAGAGGTAGTCATAATTTAAAAATAGAGGTAGTCATCATTTTAAATACCCTTTCTCTGGGGTGGCAGTTTTGTAGCAAATAACAATCATTAGACAATTAATCAAATATATATGAATATACAGCAGTTTACATAATGTAAATATTAAAGATCTGCATTTTAAGTAAGTTCTGTATTGGGAGAACTTGAGTACTTGCAAAACAAAACAAAACAAAACAAAAACAAAAATCGAATTTAAGAATGGGGTCCGAAGTTAACAGTGAACAATGAAGTGAAAATGCAGGTATGTTTTAGTGTTAACCTACCTTTCTGCATTGCACAGACTGTAGAAAATCAGTAAACAGTATTTTATATCTATGCTGTAAACAGCCATTAACTGTGGTTATTAATGAGGATTGCAGACATTTACAGGGGTGAGGAGAGCAGCGGTGAATGGAGTAGAGCTGGAGGAAAAGAGTCAGGAGCAGTAAATGTACAGTGCAGTTTAGTTTATCAGTAAATAAAGGCTGGAGAATCTCAACACCAAAGTGAAATTCCTGTGTGTACTTGAGTACTCATTTCCATCCCTAGTAAACATGTTTAAAATAATGTCTTTTTGAGGCGAACTGTTCTGGCATCTTTTTTTAGGGATAACAGCCAGGTGTGTGCATTTCTATTATTCCAATAAATCCAACACACAAAGAGATATGCTTGTCAACATATGCACCTCGATCAAAAGCAGCCTTTCCATGATGCAGTCTGAGCGCTGGAAGACAAGTGTAGCTGGAAAGTCCCACAGCTTGATTGTCTGGGTGTGTCTATAGTATTTGGGGATCTGCTGGCGGTGAGTATGAAACAATTGCTTGAAGGTTCGCAGAACTGAGATGGTTATCTGAACTCTCTCCACCCCCTCCTCAAGCTCCATCTTAAACAGTTCTTCAGGGATAAGGTAGGCAAAAGCCTGGATATAGATACACAATCATTAAGAAGATCAGTTGTTACTTGATTACTTACTTAATTACTTAAGTTACTTAATTTCTTGTCTCCCTCTCTTCCACAAATACACAGGGATGTATCACTGTACCTTTTCAATGATTAAATTGCAGAACTCCTGCAGGAGGACCACTATGCGTTGTGGAGTGCAGTAGTATTGGGAACGGCTCCAGATGAGACAGAGTGTATGGAAAAGAGCAGGCAGTAGAGCATCTACCTTTGGAAAACTCCTCTCTTCTAAATTGCTGATCAGTCTCCTCAGAGGACGTAGATACAGATCTATGTCCTCCGCTTCCAGCACCGCTATTATAATCACATACAGAAGAAGAAGAAGCTTTATCTCTTATATACATTCATATTAAGTACAACGTAGTGAAACATGTTCTCTGCATTTAATCCCTGAGGAGCAGTGGGCATCCACAGAATGGCACCTGGGGACAAACTCCTGATCTAAGCCAGTGCCTTGGTCAAGTGCAATGACCAGAGAATTAACTGGGGATGCACGATATGTACTTTTCTCATGACCGAGACTGATAAGATAACTGATAATTTAACTTTTATATTTTGAAAAGAAGTTCTTAACCTGTAATTTATACACACTGAGGGTAAGAAAAGCTAAGATGTTGCGAGCAAACATGCATGATTTAATATTCCATAGCTCTAATAAGATGTGTTGTGTTAAAACTCGCAGACTTTTTCCCTTCCCTCTCTGAACCCTTGTGGATCATGTATTGGAAATTACAATTGTGTCGTCTTCCTCCGAAACTGTAAAAGATGTCTACACCGGAGACAACATGTTTGACTCTCTAGTTTACAGTGTGGCTCTACCCAGCGGCAGCAGTTTGCCGTCATGCATGAACATACGGATATGAAATACAGAAGAAATGATTAGATTAAATAACATTTTTTTGTACTTTGAGTCAGAAGAAATAGAAGAAAAAAAAGTGATTTGTGTATTTAAAAATTAAGAAACTGGGTGGAGGACACTGTTGTAATAATAGCTGTAAACTCTGAATGTAAGAGCAGTATACTGTATATAAAGACAATGACTGCTTAATATGTGTCTTAAGTAAAACTAAATTAGAAGTCAGACCGTGACAGACTAGATGAGAGTATGAGGAAATTAATTAATCAGCAATGATAAATGATGAGTAATGCAGATCTACCCTCATCGACTTTGAGGCAGACATCCTTAAAGGAGGAGTAATAACTGCTCTTGACTCTTCTCAGGATCTCCATGATGCGCTCCACTTTGGGGCTCTGGATCTGGATGAAAAGGAGGACATCATATTCAAATGTGCACACAGTGGTCACTTTATTAGATAAACTTGATCTATTGCAATTCTGTACAAAACGTTTGGCATACATTCTAGCTTAATTAAGTTTATAATGTTTTCTTTTTATTGACATTGTTGGAAATGTGTAAATTAAATTATTTTTTTATTGATGGCGTCATAGTTAAATGTGCTGCTGTATTGGACAACATTATATTGAGAGATGTTATTAATGTTTTGATCTTCCTATGTACAGTACCAGTCAAAAGTTTGGACACACCTTCTCATTCAATGGTTTTTCTTTATTTTTACTATTTTCTACATTGTAGATTAATATTGAAGACATCAAAACTATGAAGGAACACATATGGAATTATGTAGTAAACAAA
>JBBPCS010000393.1:8338266-8350061 GCA_037974645.1 Hollardia meadi | reverse complement strand
GTGTGTGTGTGTGTGTGTGTGTGTGTGTGTGTGTGTGTGTGTGTGTGTGTGTGTGTGTGTGTGTGTGTGTGGGAGAAGTGTATTCTAAAGCAATATATAAGTGCATTTCATTTAGCATTTACTAGACAACTTCCAAGAGACATTTGTTTTATCTTTGAAACAATGAAATGCGTAGATATTTATTTATGTCAACAACAGTTGTGCTATTGCAAAAGGGGTTATAAAGGTGAATACAACCTTCATATTCTCTTCAGATGAGAGACAAAGCAGATGATGAAGAAAAAAGAATAGGATGATAATAGGGGCATGAGTGTGCAGGCTGATACCATATCGTTTGCTGCTTTGATGTTACAACTGTGTAACGTCAACCGCTGAAGCCTGTAGTTTCACAAGCCAAGACATTACATAGTACCCTAAAATAAACACATTTCTGATGGGCTACATAGTGTAGATAATCATCTGTGGGCCCTTGAGCTTCTACACCTCCATTTGGTCAAAAACCATTTCCTATAGATGCACCAACACTAAAACAGCTCCCCCAGCTCAGCCTCCGCTCATAGAGTGCAGTTGCTGCAGTTTCTAGGCTCTTCCCTGTAACATCAAAGCTTGATGGCACTTGAAGAGCTGTGTATGATTATACAGGATAAAACACACATAAAACACGGGAGCGCTCATGTCTCTCCTCCACACATTCACATATACACAAGGTATTGCAATCAGTTGTCAAATACAGGGTTCATAATGGGATTTCACAGACATCAACTGTATGTTTATTTTTTTTAAATAAATGAGACTTCTGTAGACACTGTCACCTCATTTGAGTTACTGAGTAGGGTTGGGTAAATTTCCGGTTTTGCCGATCCAGCCGGGTGTACGAACTTAAAACGGTTTAATTTTATGTGACCCGACTGAACCGGCATTTGTCAGGTGTAGACGGAGAGAGCTAGCAACATGCGGCTAGTTAGCAGGAGCACTGGGATAGCTGATTAACTCAGCGCTACAGTGTGCTGCGTTCCCGTTGTGATGTGACGTAGTGTTACTAGAGTTGAGAGTTGTGCACACAGTGCTGCCGAACTACTCCGACTGACGTCCACAAGAGAGAACTCGCATCAGTAACGAGCTGGTGCAAGTTATGCTGTCTAATGTTATGTTACAAGCCACTGACATAAATAAAGATGGACGATGCATCTCATCTTCCTCCCACTGTACAAAAATTAAGCCAAAATATCCCGGATACGAGCTCTGCCATCTTGGGCATTTGGAGCCAGAGTGTGTGCAGTAGTGGTCAGGTGGTGGAGCCGCAGTAACAAGTCCCCACCCCCAACACCTGCTGTCAGTCATGACGTCCCACCCTGTTTTTAGAGCATCAAATAACTTATTGAAACCAAACTTAGCAGAAAAATGAACCCTTGAACATACGATGATACCCATGATACCTTTATCATGCGTGATAAGAAGTACTTAAAATGACAGAAACAAACGTTTTTTGACATGTACTTCGAGTTTTTATTTTGGCTCATGTCCTATTTGATAACACTGAGGGCCGGGATTTACATTGTATGACCTTCACTGCAGCCTACTACCAACAGGCAATCAAGATGTTTTGTCTTCACTTTTGGGGAGCTTTCATGTTGTCCATCTTCATTTACACCCAATGATGATACAATGATACATACTCGTACTTCAGCACAAAGCCTCATTTTGATTGGCTCTGTTTGCCCAGTTAAAGTTACTGGATTACGCTGTTAATACAAATATCAAATACAAATACAACACTTCCTGTATCAGTTTGAAATTATGAGCCCTCTAGCATTTCAGTTGGCAGAGCCCCGTCTTAACAAGGTTTTTACTCTGAAATATTTGCAGTGGTTAAAAAAACCTGGTGGTAAAAGTCGGTACACTGCTCTGGTCTGGTCTGATCTATGACTCAATATCAAACCGGTTTGAATCATCCAATAGTAGTTCAGCATGTCATGTCTGCCAAGCATTAAAGAGTGATTTCCACATCTGTAAGGGATTATGTGGTCAATATTATCTCAGTCTCTCTGAACCCCTCCAAGTTTTTCTTTGCTTTGCTACACTGTTTAGTCTCCTTTCCTCTTATTCTGTTCATCCTCTATCTGCTTCTGCTCTATTTTGAAATCTGTTACTGATTTAAGGCGCTGACAGCTGTCCAATACAGGCAGTGTTCTGGCTGATTCTCTTTTTTATGGCTACCTATTTCACTTGGCTCAAACAGTATTTGGAATTACCACCATTTTTAGCCTATTTGGCGCCGACAACCATCGGCAAATAATGAGACAACGGGACCCTGTGCAGTCTCTCTGCTGTTACTTTGCATCTGTACGCTGTCATTTTGTGTCTCTTTGTTGTCATTTTGCATCTGTTTTTTGTCTTTTTATGTCTCTTTTTAGTTGTTTTGCAGCTCTTGGTAGTCATTTTGGAGATCTTTGTAGTAGTTTTGCTGCTTTTTGTACTCGTTCTGTGTCTGTCATTGTGCGTCTGTTTATAGTTGTTTTGCATTTTTTGTAGTCATTTTACATAGCATTAGCTTATCATTTTGATTGTGTTTTTTAGTTGTTTTGTGTCTTTTTCAATGGCATTTTACAGGTGAACCAGAACATTCAGGTGCTAAAAATATGATATGAAGCCTTTAAAGAAAGCCGGAAATGCAGGATCTATTTTCTTAAAGCAGAGCTATTCTGCTGCCAAACTTGGATTTGGTTGGGGACCCTTTGGGCCCCTGGGCCTGTGCCCAATAGGCCCATTTGGTAATCTATCATTAACAAAAGCATTTCAGAGTCTTTTTTTCCTTTAAATTAATTTTACCTAACTTTATCAGTGATTTGAGCTGCAGTAATGCAATGAAGTCCACCTATATGGTATCCAATTGACACTAAAACAAATGGCAAGAATTGTTTCCGCATGGAATCAGACCCAGGTGTGTTATCTTTATTGTTGTTTCACCATTCGTCGACCATTCTCCTTTTTATTTATCCGTCCAGACTAAAAATTGCATGGATCAAATCACAGCTCTGTCAACATTAATTTTCCTGTTCAACTGCGTGCACATGAAAACACATGTAAATAGAGACCATGGTGCAGACATACACCCAGAGTGGCGTCTCTTTCCTGCGGCTGTGGCTGATGAGAGCAGGCATGATGGGAGTGAGGCATATAATGTGATTTATAGAGCTGGGCTCACTTTTCAAATTCAATCAGGAACTTTGATTACTGATGAAAATTTGAGACAGGAAATCGCTTTGATAGCAAACTAAAACCTCATGAGACAGAAGAGCACTGATGTGTGCATGTGTGTGTGCGTGTGTGTGGACCACAAAACACTGAGCCCATCTGAACCATATCTGATTAGAGAGGACACACGCAAGGCAAGAGAGACAAAGCAGGAACTTCACCAAATTTAAACAATGACTGATGAAATCTTTCCTCTGGTTTAGATTTTATCTTTCTGTTTGTCTCCCTTTTTGATTCTCACACTACATGGTCACTCACATCACATCTATTTTGGTCTCACAAGCATTGAAACACACAGGTTTAACATTCACACTTCCATTGACACACCTAGACACAGACACACACACACACACACACATATGGCTGACCCTGCAGAGGTCACGGTGGATCTATGGCTGTTGGGGTCTCTTGTGTTATTTTAATGTCTGCTGTTGCACATAAGGGGACACTCAAGCCCGCACCTGACAGCATGACAGAGGGGCCCAATTACCATTCCCATGGGAGAGAGAGAGAAAATGTGTTGTACAAAGAGAGCACAGGGAAGAGGCACATAGAGAAAGGCTTAGATACAGAGTGAGAGACAGAGTGCTTGCGCATGTATGTGATACAAACATGACAGGCTCATCAGTCACCAATGGCCTTTTAAAGTGTTCTCCATAGGGACATCTGACCTTTTCACATGATGCCAATAGCAGCTGCATGATGAATCAATCGCATAAGGCTTTGGCTCTCAGTAGCCTCCATATCATTCTCCCCATTGAAAAAGAGACAAAAGGCCAAAGTTTTGGATTGGCCTTGAATAGTTAAAAACCCAGTTGTGATAGCATTGACACAGAAATAGGCACTGGACCTCAAAGAGAAGGCTGCTTGTAGAGAAAACTTTTGGATGGATTGGTGGATGGATAGATGGAAGGAGGTTGGGGAAATTAGAAGGCTATAAGGAGAGGAAAAAGCAAGGAGGGGGTTCTAATGGGGTAGTCGAGGTCAGAGAACTAGCCACAAACTTTCTGTCTGTCTGCACAGGATGGATAGGAAAGGGGACGAAAAATTGGAGATTCACAAGGCCAGCAGAAAGATTAAGAGGAGGGCAGTAGGAGGAGAGAGATACTAAGGAAATGGGGAACAGGCCCTGAATATATTGTATGTCTAGCTGTGTGTGTTTGTGTGTGTGTGTGTGTGTGTGTGTGTGTGCGTGCGTGTGTGTGAGAGACAGAAGGAGTGAGCGATAGGGGAATATGGAGCCTAATATGTTGGGCTAAATGAGGTGTAATGGCAGTAACATAGAGTGACAGCAACTGGACCAGTGCATTAAGGGGTTAACCAAGGCCAGGAGTCGCTGACCTTCACCCTCCCCCGAGACAGAATTATCTCTCAGTAAGGAACACACACACACACACACACACCCTGATAATGAAGATGTGGTTGCAGGATGGCCATATTTTACCATTCAAGTTATGTTACGATGGGAATTTCACCACTGCTATCACCATTAGAGCAGAGCTGGGAACAAATGAGACTAACCTTGAATTTCCCAGCCATGCAGTGATTTTCTGCAAGACTGGTCAGACCAAAACAAAATTTGATACCTTCAGGCTTTGTTACACAGCAAAAAATAATTAGGCGAAGGCTTCATAACACTTTCATGTAAAGGCACTTTGAATTTATTCATATTCCTCAAGTCCCAGGGTAATTTTACTGTGGAATTGTGCCACTGAATAAGTGTATTTCTAGTGTGTGTGTGTGTGTGTCTGAGGAAGACTGAAAGGCAGAAAATGTGTGAAAAAAAAGACACTGCAGGCTTCAGGTGAGAAATTAGAAATATTAGCATATTTATTACAGCAACATGAAAGACATTAGAATTGCCTACACCCTTTACAACAAGCAACGCAGAGGAAACTGGCATGGGGACAAATAAGCGTTGTACGGTGGCCAGAGAGAGACAGAGAGAGAGAGAGAGAGACGAAAGTCTTGAATGAGAATCACTCATGAACATTTACAACAATACAGACCTGGTGGGGAATGGAGGACAAACACTGTATTTAAGATCAGGCAAACCAACCCACTTAGCACATAGCTAGGGTAAATAGTGATACAAACCTGGGGTTTTGAGAGTTGAAACCAAAGTGTCAAAGTATGACTTCTGTATTCTTTAAATTTCTAAAGTGGGAGTGTTGAATAAATGTGTAAAAAGGGGGGCTATTGTTGCAATGTACCCAGATTTTTTGGGTGAAACTTAAAATCTTCCTTTTCTAATCCTGACATTGCATGAAGAATTTTGCCCTTGAAAAAAAAAAATTGCAACCAAACTGTAAAATTGTAAGATACCACATATATAACTTGTATGTCTTTTTGATCAAGGGATGTCTTATGACTTAAATAAATAAGAAAAATTCTGTCAATTTCTCAGCTTTCACAGTTCATCAGCTTTAAGATTTATTATATTTTCAGAACAAAATGACTTTGTTCTGCTTAGAGGAATCAAAGTGAAGGTGCTGTTGGAAGGAGTGTCTGGGATGTTACAAAGCCAGGGTGTGGATGTGAGGTCATCTTAAGAACACAGATAAATACTACTTGTACATACACTTTACTCGTAATATCGCCTCTATAGGGCAACAGAAAAGAACAATTAGCTCAGTAAATAAGGCATCTAAAAGGCCAGCGGTCAAGGGTAGTCCGCTAGAGTGACATCATAGAGTTAGCAAGAGTAGAATGTACTAATAGTTTCAGGCTCTCTGAAGTGTATTGTATTTTTGTGTGGAGCATATTTGACAAAACAGAAGTAGTTTGGCAAACAGTATTTAATTTTAGGATTATGTTGTTGTTGTTTTTTAGCTGTAAAGTGTATTCCTTCGTATTTAAAACTTTTTGCATGCTATAAATTGTCCAATCCTAAAAAATAGGGCAAAGAGAGAGCACAAGTAAAAAGCCACAGTGTGCTCCAGTAGAGGTTGAAATTTTCAGTGGTTGAAAGCCCACCCCCTTATTTACTGTTGCTATGCCTGTCAAGCTTTCCATTACAGAAGGGCCCTCTCAAAACACTTAATCATTCAACACTGGGTCTTTGACTTAATGTCTAACCACCAAACATCAATTTTTCTAGCTAAAAGTGTCACTGCCATATTTTATTAGCTACTTAAGCTAACTTTAGCTCCATTTGTGGGTTAAAAACGCTATCTCTATTGGACTTTACAATGTTTCCAACTCACTGGAAAACAATGTAAAAACGGTCCTAAATGTGCATGTGATGGCTACATGATATGGTGCTGAAAGACTGAAGGCTAATGCTGAATGTCCCCGACAAAAAGTCAACATCCTCACCAGTTGATGATCCATGTATAAAAAATTGAAATGAAGAGAAAGTAGAGTTAGTCCTAGTATAAGTATAATGGAGCCGCTAATGTCAGCCTAAACTCTGATGACATCCACGACCAACTTCGACTCAGTGGGTTGATACAACACAGTCACTTATTTTCATAACCTGTAATCCCACAAATAAATACAAGCTAGTTATTTAATGATGTGCACTTTGATCTTGGGAGTAATCATTGGTTATTACTGTAGGTCGTTAGCTAGTTAGCCTGACATGCCAATAATTGTAGCTTACATTACAACGAGCAAACGCACCGTTTAATTTTTGCTGTTGTATTTTGGGTTTTAGAAAGGCAAAAAAAAAATCCAACCATGATCCAAACTCCTCAAATGCCAAGTAATGATGTTACTACATGCAAACCACTTCAGCATGTGGAGAAATGCAAAGCTTGTCAGATCTGCCATGCCTAGTTATGTTTGCCAAACTATGATTGGACAATTTCTGATTGGGAAAAGTGCTTAGGTAATTTTCAGTTTTCGATTTCAGTGGATAGAAATTTGATCTAAGGGCATCTCAACCTCCCTCCTTCATCCATCACCCAAGCAAACATTTTTACAAGTTGTGTTTGTCGGCTGTTTCAGGCTTAAAAAGTGCATGTAATTACTGTTACTAATTACTCAAATTAGGCCAGTGTATCAATAAGGAAAGTCCATTCTACTCATTCTAACACTATGTTACAAACTGCCATCACTGTCACCTCTCAAAGCTGAAGCTTTGCACCATGCTACATTCCTTTGTTCAGACCAACGAAATCCTCTCTTCACTTTTCTCCTGTATGACCCGCCCCTGAACGAGTACTTCAGAAATCTCTTTTTCACAATAAAAGTACATCATAGTCATCATCAGCGTTATCATTACAAACATTCTCACATTGGAAATCAACACTGTACATATTTTACACTATAATACAATCATATATACTGTAATTTTTTGCCACTGTTGGTCCTATAGAGTACCACATATATTAAAACTGGGTTTGTGAATCCACTAAAGCAGGTTCAGTGCCATTAATGCAGTGCACACAAGGGTGGTCCCATCATATTTAACCTTGTAATTAATGTGATAAGTAGCGTTTTCCTTCTGATAAGGAAAAACCAACAAAACAATGTGTTTGCTTTCGGTGTAAACGTTGTTTTATAAATTTACCTTATGGGTATTGATTTAAAACTAGCGATGCTTGAAATAGGTTGGCATGATTTATAACAAGAAAGTGAGACAGTACAAGACACAAAAATCATCTTTTTTAAAAAATGAAATTTAACCTCTTGTGGTGGCACAGCCGAAAACTAATCAACACTGCGGAAGTTTCATCTTGTTAAAAAAAAGGGTCCATTCCGATGTTCCTTTTCATCAAGCAGACTATTTGGTCAAACACTTCATTATTAGCCTGGCCTTGTGTTGCCATCCAGCAATGGGAACTGAGTAAAGGAAAGAATATTGTAAGAATAGTGGTATGTTGCCCAGATGAACATTTCAAGGTTACTGTACATGGCACAACACTGGAAAAAGAAGTTACACGTTCTTAACAGTGGCAACTCTATCATGACCTTGGCATCTCCCTTGCTCTACACAAAACTCTATGACTTTCTTAACACACCTGAAACATGGGAAGGCAAACTCTCGGGCTGAAATATTCCCAACAACATCACACTGTACCAGCTGAATAGACAATGTGGTTTGGAATAGACAGTCAGATATGGAAGAGTAAAAATGTCTTTGTGCTATCTGCACCTTCAGCAGATTCTGCTGTTTCTTTGCATTCACTTAAAGGAAAGCAGACTAGCAAACATCCACTGGGTGTAGTTGCTCTGGAAGTATGTCTAAGAGCAGTCACTAGGGAAGCCCTTGTCCTGGTCAAATACTCTATTTAAATGAAATGTACTCCCATCCTACACAAGCTAGGAAATCCTACATCCCCCTCTATCTCTAAAGGTCATGGTTTTCTGTTCCCATAATCCCACACATTCATGTCATCCAGAATCTCAGCTCATTCATTGGCTTTCTGTATACAGAGAGCAATGGAAGGGGCCATACACGTACTAGGTAATAACTAATAATTAATGTTGAGCGATATAACCTCACCACCATTACAAACGTTAGGTCCATCTCTACGGTTGTGGGACACACAGCCCATATAAACATATATCTACACATATACATATCTTCTGACCCTTTTTAAGCTCTTTAAGGGGAAAACTCAAAACAAAACAAAATGACAGTAAAAACCAACTGTACACCTCACAGACAGTGATGATATTTATATTCTAATTATTTTTGGGTTTTTTTGTCATTTCTTTTGTTAAAAATCTTTTTTTTTTTCTTCTTCTGTTGTTGAGCCGATAAGATGTGAAATGGTCTGGGATGCTCTAGATGTGGCCTTGTTGTTGGACATGTGTCGTCCTGTTGCTCCATAGTGGTGGTTGTGTTGCTGGGACTCTTGAGTGCTGAAGCAGGTAGTGCCCATCAAAGATGGGAGGAATGGTGAAACTGCAAGAGGGTGAAGGAGTCAAGCGTCCATGTTGTCTCCATCTCAGTGTGTTTTAAAATCAATGGAGGCCCAAGCACAGAGTATCAATTACCATTTCGGTCGGGAAACTCTTCACAGGAGCATCCATTTTGGTTCTGTCTCACTGTGTGTTTATGTGGAAACTGTTATACTTGGACATGTGTCCCCTGGGTCTGCAGGCTCTGCACGCTTGACAAAATCTTCTTCTGGTGACCAGCCAGAGTCACACCCATCTTCGCCAATTCACTACAAGGAAGACAAGAAAACATGCAGACAAAAATATGATTTATTAATGACACTTTCTGGAGAAAATAAAAAATCTAAATCCTTTAAATGCCAAGAGCTGAGGTTCCATGTCCAAGATACTTCTGTAAATCCTCTTCTTTAATCTCAAATGACAACTCAAGTGCAATGTAATATGTCTTTTACTGACAATGTTGACCTTTTGCGTGTTTCATTTAACTGGGATGAGTCACCAGTTGTCTGTACCTGACACTGATGTAGAGGATTGACTCCAAGCTGACATATCCAGCACTGGAAAAGTTCTCCTTATACTGGCCCATCTTGATGGCCTCCAACCACTCATCCACTGTGTTCACACTGAACTCTGGGGTGGACGGGTCCTCCCTGCTGAGGTACAAAGCACACTCACAATTCAATTACATCATTTTGCCCTGTTGAGTGGCTATATAACTGATGTTTCTGATTGGTGCTGGAGTCAAGTATTTGTCCTTGGAACAGTTAATAAATTTCAACTCTAACTTAAACTTTCATTAACAATAATAAAAACTGTAGGCAGCACACTTCAAGAGCCAGTTAATGCTCATTCATGGTGCTGAATCAGCTTTTGGACACAATAGTTTTAATTATGCAACAACCGCAACTTGACAGACTCAGATCCACTGTGATTAGAAAACATAAATCCTAAACTTGATGGCTTCCTATTGCTATAAATTGTTATAAAGGATCTGTGTGTTAGCATGGTAAAACTTACTAATTACCTTGCATATGCAGGACTAATTACATCTGCACTACATACAGTGCCATACGGTCATAGTCATTAAGGCTCTTCTTTTAATGACGTTCTCTTTTTTTTTTTTGTGTCCTCTCTCTTCCTTGAAAGAGGCTGGAAGATATTCTTTGCACACTCATTGTGCTGGTCTGGTTCTAGACATCAGCTAAATGCCTGAAGTGTAAAATTGCATATGTAAAAATAATGATATTCTATGGATGTGTGCAACACAACTAGGGATGCAGCGAGTCTGTTAAACTGAGTGTGAAACTATGGAAATGCCAACCCACAACCTTAAATTCATACCTTGTCAGACAAATATTAATTCGCTGAGAAAAGATGAATGTGATTTTACTGAAAAAATACATTGTAGATCTTAGGGGTAATTATGTATTTAATGCATACTGTATACCCTATAATCTCATCATGTCGGTTAATGTGTTGAATTAAAAGCTTTAATTTATAGCTCTCTCCCACTGACCAGGCTGAGCTGTTGGCCAGCTCTCTGAGACTGGCTGGGTTTCTGATGAGCTTGTCCAGGATTGTGACAATCTGTCCAAACTTTGGCCTGTCGCTGCGTCCCTTCTCCCAGCAGTCCAACATGAGCTGGTGCAACACCACAGGACAGTCCATTGGAGCGGGAAGACGGTAGCCCTCGTCTATTGCTTTGATCACCTGCAGGGGAGAAGAGAGGGTAAAATATCAAGTTATGCGATCAATACAAGTGAGGGAAATAAAAATGTCCAGGAAATTTTAGTTTGGTGGTTAAGAATTGAGCTGAAGATTGAGGGAAAAAGTCACTGCAAATGAGACATGATGTGCACGTGTTTGTGACTCACATCCTGGTTGGACATCTCCCAGTAGGGTCGCTCTCCATATGAAATCACCTCCCACATGACGATACCGTAACTCCACACATCGCTGGCTGAGGTGAACTTCCTGTAGGCTATGGCCTCTGGAGCCGTCCACCTGATGGGGATCTTCCCTCCCTGCAGATGGTTGACAACACAGTCAACACATTCTTGGCACGCTGAATATGTCACCCTGAACTTGGTTGTCTTATTGATACATTTGTGGCTAAGCACTATAATAAACAAAGAGCAGAAAATAAAGACCAGTTCTTAAGATTGTGGCTGCAGAATAGCAGGTAAAACTGCACACCAACTTAAAACAGCACTCCTCTGAAATCCGCTCACAACTTCAGTTCTCTTTAACTTCAGTCTTTATTCTTGCACTTTCTATCACCATCAAGTTCTTTCCATACTGCTTCTGCCTTTGTTGTTCATGCACAGATCAAAAGGATTCCATAAAGCCCACTGTATAAACACAACAGGCAGTCTCTCTGTCTAACAAACACATACACACACAAACACACACACATGCCGTACCTCTATAGGGTTGGGTTCAGCTTTTTAACATGCGGCAGCTGCCTCTGCACCACCTAGCATTCCCCATCTCTGCTTGGTGAAAGTCAAATAAAAGACAAAGCTGCCAAGTCGCTCGGCACTGTACTTTTGTTTCCACCCCCTGTCCACCCCTACCCCTTCCTCTTTTTTTTCTCTTAACTGCTCTCATTGGATCCTTCCCCTTTATTCTCTCTCTCTCTCTCTCTCTCTCTCTCTCTCTCTCTCTCTCTCTCTCTCTCTCTCTCT
>JBBPCS010000393.1:8306856-8318350 GCA_037974645.1 Hollardia meadi | reverse complement strand
CACACACACACACACACACACACACACACACACACACACACACACACACACACACACACACACACACACACAAATGGAGAGGGAGAGAGATCAGAGATCGAGCTCTGTGCTGGAGAGGCAATAAAGAATAGCAGGTTCCCTACTGAGCTTTCGACACACACACACCTTCACACACAGCCCTCTGTAAATGAGCTCAATCTCTTTCACAGGTGTAAAGATTAGCCTTTTCCTACATCTGTTCCTGGCTAAAACCTTTCATTCTGAACAGAGGCTACAATCCTCTTATGAGATATAAAATTTACAAGTCTATTGTGCGTGTGTGCCTGCAGACTTTTTATGTATGCATGCTTCTGCGTACATGCATCTCAGTGTATGATTGATGGAGCCCTTACAGAAAATGTATCATACTTTCACTTTATCTAAGTTTTTTTTTTTAGTTTTTTTTTTAGCAGAGAACAACCGAAGGCTTTTCCTGTAAATCCTTTCCTGCTGCTCTCTGGTCAGAGCCAGGTCTGATCAACTGAGCAGCAGGCCTTTGATCGCTGCTTGTCACTGGGCAGACAGAAAGCCCAATTCCCCTTCACAGGTTGTGCAATGTTTTCCAAAAATATCAAATACATTTTTTTTTTCTTTTTCGGAGAATGATATTGTATAGGACGTAGTGATCACTCCCAAAAGTTATGATCTCACAGTTGTGGTCAAATGGGCTTTCAGAGTGTAAACAGCTAAAGCAGTGCGATGTTTTCCTGGCTTTAAGGGTTACATGGCTTTGTCTTAAAGGAATAGTCCGACATCGGAGTTATTTCGCAGTGAAAACATTACCACATGAAAACATATCATCAACTTGACACTTCTGTGCAGCGTCACTTGCCGAAAGTTTCCAGACACAGTTGGTGAGCGCAGATTTTGATCTCTGTCCAGGCACAATGATACCAAGCCTAGCAACCTAACCATGATAGTGTCCAGCAAGTAAGTATAGCCGGCCAAGTAATTTTACAGCACATAACTCTGTAACAGTGCCAGATGTTTTTTATTCTTCTGTTTGTCTTGATTTCAAACAAACCTTAGAGCTGCTGCTAGGTGGAAGTTGTTACCTTTGGACATAGCCAGGCTAGCTGTTCCCCCTGTTTCTAGTCTTTATGCTAAGCTAAGCTAAGGCTCGTGGTGGCCTGTTTTTAAACTTCCTTTAAACTTTGTCACCTCAGCAGGGCTCCGCTTCTTAACAGACAAAATCAACCACCCTAACAACCATAAAAGCTGGCAACACTCCTGAGTCTGACATGAGGTCAAAGACTGCACCACTCTTCACACATTTTCTCCAAACTCTGCCCCACCCCTTCTTTTTACAGGAGGGGATCATCATCATCATCTCATGAGCCATAATAGATACAAATAAAAATCACACAAAAAGAATTATTATTAATTCATAAGTAAAAAGGAAAAATGTGACATTCTTAAAATGTAAAACTCTAACAAAGAGTATTAGTCAAAATGTTCGTGATCGTAACTAACTCTCAGAAGGGACAAATACTGCATTGCTTTAAAAATATAAT
The DNA here is from genome assembly GCA_037974645.1 of Hollardia meadi. Lineage (NCBI taxonomy): Eukaryota > Metazoa > Chordata > Actinopteri > Tetraodontiformes > Triacanthodidae > Hollardia > Hollardia meadi. The sequence continues at coordinate 8,316,797 of JBBPCS010000393.1, read as the reverse complement.
TTCAATTCAGATAGCAGTCCAGAAACCCGTCGTATCTGCCTCCACAGGGTTTCAACCAGACACAGAGTTGTCAAGACAATTCACACCAGATCAGATGCACAATGGACTTGTTCCTCAGTGATTTTTACTCTGGTTTCTGTCCAGTTTGAGAAGCGAAGAGAACAGCAGGAAAGCTAAGTGGAATCAGCATATGAGTGTGGTGTGACTTTGAAAAGTTCCTCTCTTAAACTTGCTTCATATTAAACAGACAAAATAAGAGGGAAAAGGAAGAAGCGTACCAGTAGACATGTATAGCCCATGGACAGACAGACATGTCGCGCTGACCTATATTACTTTTGCGCACTGAGAAAGAGAGAGGAAATGAGTGCAAGAGAACTTGTGTCAAGGTGACAGGTGTCTGTCCTCCTCCACCCCGTCTCCTCCATCTCTCAGTCATCAGAGGCAGTAATTGGTGCTGTCAGACACACACACTCCTGCCCTTCAGCATATACCCTTAGGGCTGAAAGCAGGAGAGGTTTAGGAGGAGAATTCACTGCGACCAGCTGAGACAGACAGAGGAGAGTATGAGGTGGAAAAGGAGGGGCTAGAGGAAACAGTAGGAGACAGAAACAGAGAGGGAATGGCACAAAAGAAAGAGAATGAACAAGACGGGGGCCACTGTACAGCCAGAGACCTCTGCATGTGGTAGAGAGGGATGGAGGAGAACTGACGAAGCTGTGTGAATGTATGTGACAGAGAGAGATTATGTAACTTCACTGGTAACAAAGCAGATGAGTATGATTTCATGTGATTGAGCAGAAAAAGCAAATGAAATCAAAACAAACCAAAGTCAACAATGTATTGAGTCGACTGACAAGTATTTTCTGTGCAGCCAAAGCTTAGTCCTCTGTGCCATTGAGCTCGTTTGTTCCGCAAAAACTATTAAAAACGCATCAGTGGGTCACGCCATTGAACTGGTTGCTATTTTTTTCCTCAATTACAATAAATATGGGCCCAGTTTTAAGTCACTCACACACCCTGTTAGTGAGTTTAAATACTACACTAGAACACCAAATGTGTATTAACCTGCCCAACAAACACACTCCAAGCTTGAGTAATGTTTAAAGCTACATCTCTTTTAGCAAATTACTGTTTCTTTATTTTACATACACCATGACCACATTTACAGTTGGTTCATTCCGAGTATTTCCCACTGTAATAAATAATCTTTCAGTCTGTACAGAGCAGGTCAGCTGAACGTGTATAAATGTAAATTTGTCTTTATGTGTAGCTGTAAAGCATGCAATTCAATCCAGAGAACAAAGTTCCCCTGCTGCATCTTTTTCAATATCATTGATAATAATAATAATAATTATTATTATTTGGGCTCTTTGTTAAATGACTGACTAATTGACTGAAAGCTGAAAAGCTTGGCATGACATCACTGTCAAGATGGTAGCTTATGTCACAACAACACATCTCATTGATGTAGTGTTTTAAAATGTATACCACATTCCCCATGAATCACATTATTTCCTCTTACATAGTCAGTTACTTGCACTATTTGTACTATAGTGGCCCTCTTTCTGTATGAGCAACAGCGCTTTTTCGTCACAAAACAATTCACCAGATTTGATCTAATCCAGTGTCCAACATCAAAACATACACAAACACGCTTTGCGCCTCACTTTAGGGAATAAGAGCTTAGCATGGGGTGGGAAAATAGAAAAAGAGATAGATGAACCCGTGATCTATAAATGTTTAACGAGTGCAGACAGAGGAGTTGAGGCCTGCGAGGAGGAAGAGGAGGAGGGAGACGGAAAGAAAAATGGTGAGGTGAAAAAGGAAGACTAGCAGAAAGGATGGGTCAGTAGCAAAATGGGGGGAGAGAGGTGGAGAACAGTCCCATTATAGAAGCAGACAAGGTTAGAAAATAGCACAGAGGAGGGGAGAGAGCCAGAGATTGAGGAAAAAAAGGCTGTAATTGGAGGCGTCTGGTGTTTGTCTAACACAGAGAGGCTAGTAATGATTCCATTAGCGCCTCACACTGAGAGAGAGAGAGACAGAAAGAGAGAGGGGGGGAGCGAAAGAGAAACAATGGGAGTCAGGGAGAGAATGCGAGTGACAGTATGAGAAGATTCACGCAGAACATCCGAGCAAGACAACAAGCGTCGGAGCAGATAAATGTTACAAAAAAGAAGACAACATTATACAAAAATGAAAAAGAGAAAGGGAATTCAAGGCGTCCATTAAAAGGCTTGTTCAACTGCACAATGATGATAATTACAAATGCCCCTCTAGTCCTCTCTCCACCCACCTCACCCCTCCATCGCTTTGTGTGACGACAAACGAGAGAATGATTTAAATGCATTAGCCGAGTGTGTTTTCCCTATGGAAGACCTGCAGACTGTGTCAGGGCAGGAACCTTTTGTTTGGAGCGCTGAGAGGACTCTCTTTAAAAGCCCGGCCCTTGTTCTCTCAGGCACACATTAAAGCACAACACACTGGGTTGTTGTACTTCTCTCTGTCCCCTCATGTCTTTGTTAAAAGCAGGCTGATTACACATGCAGTTACATTAGTTGGCTAAGTGAAATTTTGACAAGGGAAGGGAACATCATCAGAATAGAGGCACGTGCGGGCGAAACAGCACAGGCACCAGTGTAGTTTTGAAGAAAGACAGCTGGTTTCCAAGGTGTGAATATGGCATTATCTCACAGGCAACACACAAATATGATATATGTTAGACTGACAAACATGGGACAGCAATTCATCCTGCTGTATGAGGAGGAAATTTCATGCAAATCCTCCCGAAGATCCCACAAAATGTTTTTCCTAATATTGAGTGGGTGGCACAGCCAACACTGCAGCAGAGAAGCTTCAATTCACCACTAAGGAATTAAATCTTTGAGAAAATGCTAGTCGATTGTTTCCAGAATAATTGCTACACCATTAAATATGCTTTGAAATGATCGGAAACAAAAAAAAACACCTGGCTTTCCTGTCTGTGCTACACACAAGCACATGCACCCACATCTGCACTGACCATAACTTATTTGACAAGGGACATATAAAATTTGACCCCTGACCGAACACTGTCGATAAGAGTCCATCATTACCTCAACTCAAGACTACAGCACACGTGAACTAACACACGGCTTGTTAAACGCGCTGATATTGCTCTATTTATTCTCTCTGGAGCGATAAGACTCGGGCAGCAGACTGATGAGGTCATGGAGATCACTGAGGTCAACCGCTTTGCTGCGTCAGATTGACTTTACATAAAGTTTCAATACAAGGGAGTGTGACATAGGCCTGGGCACTGCAGGTAGTGAAATCATTTGAAAGCCTATCAGTGAGATCACCTGTCAAAAAAACAACAACCCCACAGCGTGTCATTTTACAAGACAGACATGCTCAACAGTCGGTATATCATGATTGAGATGCACCCAGAGTTCTGCCACAATCTGTGCACATTACCAGCCTGCAAACTGCAGAGTGCAGCTTCTGTTCTTATTCACTTGTCTCTAAGGCCCATCTGCCAAGTTTTCTGGGCGTCTTGGCTGCCGCTTCTCCAAAACAACTGAAATTGCATTATGTGCACCAATTTCCAAGTTTGCAGGGATGAATATCTATGATTCCATTTCGAAGTAAGCCCATGGGGACAGGTGACGGCGTGAGTCTAATACAGCTTGCGCACTCAAACTCATGCACACATTAACTGCACACACCATCTGTAGAGTTTTTACGATTCAATAATCTGCTTCCTGAGGCATACCTACAACTCAAACGCACATCAATTTTCTCACACACACACACACACACACACACACACTTGCGCCGCAAAGCAACTCCTAGACTTTTCTTTGCGAGAGCTGTCGTCGCAGTGTTGGGGAGCTGTATAAAAGTCACCCACACTGACACACAATCAAGTGACACACACGTACACACAAAATAACCGAAATAGTCATTCCATCCTCAGTTTCATGGCAGAATTAATAGGATATGATTGCCATGTTTTGTTTATATGAGCACTTTTGTAAGCTGTAGAGGAAATTCACATGTTGTGCATACAGTAATATACACTATACAACATGCACTCAGGTTTAAATGAAGTAATAATACAGTCACATTACATATACACTCAAATACATGACAGTGCCCTGCACGTTTCTTTCTAAATTTGTCCTTTCTCTTTCACACACACACACACACACACACACACATTCCCACACATACACACTTACAAATGCATCCTACAACATGCCCCCCCCCCCCCACAGACCTCCACCCCACTTACGTTGGCAGAAGTCCTTGTTCTCCTCGAAGCCTGGTTTGCACACACACCTCCCGATTGGTACCAGCCAGCCTCCGTCTGCACTGCAGTACATTTTGGGAGCCTCAAACTCCTCGGAAGCATTAACACACACGCCGTGGACCTCCACCAGCGCCGTGTCTCCGCCTGTTATCGTATCGGGAAACTGGGCCAGGTTGAGCACAGTGAGGGGACACTTCTTGTAGAAGACCCTGACTGAGACCAGAGCGATACAGGCGCCCAGGTCCTGGAAGGCCAGGTAGAAACCCTTTTTACTGAGGTTGCTGATGTCTCGCACCTCTGTGTTCAGCTTCATCACGCGGTCGCCAACGTCCACCTGTGGACAAAGGACATTTTACATTTCTTTCAATGGGAGTATTCAAATTCAACCACAGCATCTTTCAGTTGTGTGTGTAAAAGTCATAGATCTATTTTGGTAAAGTGTTGCTGCCTGAAACTAAGCAACTGCATTTCCAAGACATAATAACCCACATTCAAGCTCAGATTGATTTTTTAAGAGAAGGAAACAAATGGTGAATATCTAAGTTTGGAATGCAGCTGTTCTATTAGAGAATCAGCTTAATGCTAAAATCAAGATCAAAGCAGCATATAAAACATAGTATAAGAGCTAGTCAGCATACAGCTGCAATGAGAAAGACTTTCATCTCATTAAAGAAGGGAGGGTAAAAATGATTTACATCATATCGTGATGTAAAAGACAATCGCGGTACTGATTTAGGGTTGTATAACCAGGATAAATTGTTCCAGGTGTAATGTTAGCCTCCTCATGTCATGCCACACATTTCTCTGCTGTTTTAAATGCCTCTTTAATACACTTTAATACACCTGTTACAATCATTTTGCTGCCAGTGTTGTTGTTGTAGTGATCTGGTTTTAGTAATATGTTTGTTGTGTTTGTTTATAGGAAGATAGAAGTTAACTAGGAGAAGTCGCCATGGTGAATTGCTTGTTATTGATCGCCACAACATGGCATAAATATCAGAAAGATTTATAAGGTGTAAGCAGGCTACAACAGTTTTCAAGTAACTTGGGACTTGCTTGAGACTTCAAGGTTACGATTGACACTTGCACATGTGTGACTTACTCCCACCTCTGATATATACAGTATATGTGTGCTTATGCTATTCATTTGTGTATGTCCATACCTGTGTAAAACTCTCATCTGCAGCAATCGTATCGATCTTGACATACTGGCTTTCCTTGATGAACCACAGGTTGGCATTGTTGGACTCGTAGTAGTACATGTTAAATGTCTGCAAAAACAAACAACGTCCGTTACATTTCAGACTCCAGAAAAGGAAGTTATCGGACACTAAAGAATAACAGGCAATAAAGCTAGACTGATGAAAGTGAGAGTCCATCCAATGTGAAATTTTAACAAGGCCCCCATAGCTCTCCAGCTATTCTGCTGCTTCTCTTCAAATCTCAGTCCATCTGTCTCGATGGCTAGTCAGCAACACTGTCTGCAGTTTCATGAAAGTGCGGCTCTGCACTGTCTCACAGTATTATCTCCACTACTCATTCTGGAGAGTGCTAGAGAGAGAGAGTTGAGTGCAAAGGGCAGACAAAGTGGAGATAAATGAATACAGAGGAGCAGTGATACCAGGCTGATATGAGAGATTGGGGTACAGTAAAAAATATATATCAGACGTTTTACATGGCCACAAAAGAAGCCTCGAGAGCATTGTCCATTTCATTCTGCAGCCATTCTCTCATGTCATTCTTTACCCGCTGATTGTCTATTAATCTATTCATCAGCCATCAAAGTGTGTGTGTGTGTGTTTGTGTGTTTGTGTGTGTGTGTGTGTTAAATGTGTGTGTGTGTGTGTTAAATGTGTGTGTGTGTGTGTTAAATGGAAAAGACTGAAAAGTTTCAAAATGTTCCTATGCTGCTCTGCAGTGTAATGTAGTATAACATGCCGAATTAGCATTTCATGCCAGGAAATGATTAGATTTCAAACAAACAAACATTTACACAGGCTTTACATTCATGTATATTTATATATATGACAACAGTCAGATTGTTTTGAGGCTTGTCATGTCTCATACTGATTTAATTTCCATTCATGAGTTATTGTGTAAACTGGTTTAATGCACTTTGTAAACAACAAATTATTGCTTTTTAAATAAAAATGTCTAGTGGTCCTGCTCCTCCTTACTTCTGCTTGCTTCTCATACTCTAATGCTTTGTGTCTAGATTTTCCGCTGCGGTAAACAGGAAGCGGGATAAGCAAACAATACGGCATAATCGTATCAAGTGAAATATGAAGATCGGACAGGTTCAAATGAAAACTCAGAGAACCGTAATCCAAGGTAATTTGATGATTTAGTTAATTTGCTAAGCACACTAAAAAAAATGGAGATTGTGTCTGCTGTAGGTTCCTTATTTTCTAATTAATCTACCATTTTTATGACAAATATGTTTCTACAAATTTAGTTGTACATTTCACAAGTGAAAGACATATTGTATATATTATAGTTACCTCAGTTTGAAAAAAGGCTATGAGCGCTGCATAGTCAGAGAAGATTTTGTAGCTTTGCAGAGGAGATTTTCCTGAGACAAGCTACTCACTCTCTCACCTACTCCTGAGATAAACATTTGTTATCTGCCACCAGACTCTGTGTGTGTTCAAAAGATTGCGTGTGTGAAGTGATGCAGACCTCTTTACAGGTACCAGGGACCCCGGGCAGGCTGTTACAGTCCCTCAGGGTGAACTTGATTTCAATGTAGACGCGCTGCGCCCCTTCACGGCTGATGTGGCGTGTCCTCAGCCAGTTGTTCTGGTTGGCCTCCATGACGTTGCACACCTGGTAGGTCCTCATTGGGGTATTCCTCTCATCCATCACACTGATCTCCTCCCACTGAGGATGAGAAAAAAGAGGTTTAGAGAAAATGGAAAGAGGAACTAGATAATAAAAAAAATAGTTGTTTATTTTACTGCCGTAGAAATTACATTTCTGATTGGATTTAGAATCTTCCACATTTATCAGATTTAAAAGAAAGTTTTTTTTTCAGAAATGCGATGAAAGGAAGGAATCAAAGAGGAGAATGTAAGTAAAGGATGTAAGATGTAGAGAAAAAAGAAAAGAAGAACGGAGCGAAGAAAATGGAGGAATGTGAAGAAAAGAGGGAAGTAGAGGTGAAGGAAAAAGTGAAAGTAGGGAGAAATGGGTGAGCAGAATGAGGAAGGGGCGACAGAAAAGGTGCAAAAGAGGAGACGAGGCCTGCTGAGGAGTGTTTGCGTTGACAGGGGAAATCCATTCAATGAAGGCATGAATTTCACATTTAAGACTAAGTGAACGTGCAACCAGAGCAGCAAAGGGCCGGCTCGACAGCAGCAACACTCAGCTGTAAGATCGCCTCATTTCATCGCTAGTCAATGGACAAAGGAGACCTCAGTCACAAGATTGGTTTTTGGGGAAACTGGGCCCGAGTTCAATAAGCTGTGGTTTTGTGAAAACCCAACACTTAGGCTGCATGTTCTGTTTGCATGTCTGGGTGAATATGAGTGATGATCTGTGTCAAGATGACTGAAGGGCCATCTTTGTCTATGCTGCATGTGTGCGCAGACTGAGCATGTTTTTGTTGTTTTTTTTCGAAAGTGAATGCGTGATTTAGCGCTTAGGAAGTAGGAGTGTGTGCATGAGAGAGACAGAGAGCGAAAAGAGCGAGAAGGAGTAGGTAGGACAGAGCTACTTTGTCTCCCGTCATCTGCTGCCATCTGTTTCCACTTCTGAGTAAGGCAGTAATTGAGAACACTTCTCGCATGAGAAGGAAAACATTTCAATCTACACACACACACACTCGTAGAGAGGCAGACACACATGTATACCATCACACACAGTCACACACACACAAAAAAAGAAAGAACTTTTCTATTCCTTGAAGAAAGGAAAAATAAGAGTCTTAAGTCTTAAGATATCTGATCCATTCACTGGGTAGCTAACTGGATTTTATTGGACACACACACTGGATGAGGTTTGGTTTTGATGAGGGATGAGAGGACCACCATCTTCGCTCTGAGCTCCTGTCATCATTTGAGCATGTACTGTATCACCCTTTAGTAGTTCAGCCATGTGAACACGCAGACCCTGACACGTGAGCACAGGTGTGAGCACATACTGTACACACACACTCGCATGTGCATACACACCTGATGCACAGGAGTATAACTACATGCCATCCTAATGTGTCCTGAAATTCAAATGAAAGCCGAATGGGGTAGATGAACTGAGAGGTGAAGAGAAAGCGAAGAGAGGAGACAGGCCGGTAAAAAAGCAAAGAAAGGAGCAAAAAAAAAAAAAAAAAAAAAAAAAGAGAAACTTCCAGACACACTGTGTCCAGGCTGAGGTTGGATTCTTGAGGTTAATCTGATGCGACGGCCCAACATACCCGGCGAAAGCTTGACGCATTTCACCTCTGAGTCCTGAGCACTAAAGCAGATCCACATTTTAAAAAAAAACCACGCATTCGCGTAGGCTCGCACACTCTCTCCACACACTCAGATGCGTTTAATCCCCGCAGAATAGTCTGCTGTATGAACTGGAGCTCAAACAAAATCAGCTCTCTTGATCGTGATCGCTTTAACTACAGAAACAGAGAGAGAAGGCAAAGAAAGTAAGAGAAGGCAGATAATTTATTGAAAAATCTGAGGCACTCAGGAGGTGACAATTTAAAAGGCCTTTATTGAGTCATGGCTAATTTAGTAGTTAAAAACAGACAACGCATTTCAGCCTTCAAGGCCTTCATCAGGGCAAATACAAAATGGTTGCCTAAGGGCTGTTTGTTATACAGGTGGGCAAGTAGTCACATGTGACTACTTTTTCAATAAGTTAAATTTTGGATCTCCTACCTGAAGAGCACCAGAGGTACATACCTTTTTCCACAACCAAGCAGCACTCCATGCGGATTGCTTTGTGACTGAAGGCAGATGATTGTTTACGCTGTTGAAGTCAACTGACACAGGAGTCCCTGACAGCCAGCTCAGAGTATTACATGCAAAGGATGCATCGCTGGACTCATGCTCAACATATGTACGCATACAGGGACTGAGAGTTATTGTGATCAACTGTACTCGATTCAGTTAAAGGAGCAAAACATGAGACGGCTCAAAGAAGAGAGAAGAAAGGGAGGGAGAGAAATGAATGTTGGTAAATTACAGGCGCGCCTGGCAGCTAAATAGACCCATCTGTGCAGAGCTGAGACCAGTCGGACATCACAGGACGGTCACACACACACACACACACAAAGCTGAGTCCTCAGGGAGTGGTGATTAAAGCATTTATGGGAATAGTCATTGAGGGATAAAGAGGGCTTTATGATGTCTTTGTTTATTTCTTTGTAGGAAGAGTTTGGAGTGGCTGGATTACTGCCACTTCCTGGTGAGCGACGTATTTCCCCAGTTGGGGAGTCTGTTCATTGTCACTTTTGCCTTGTGTAAAGCACAGGTGTGCTTACGAACATGAAAACAACCTGCTCACCTCCATATTCGCTAATGATACACCGGCCGCTTGAGAGAGAAATAAAAACACGGCTGGGAAAATGTTTGCATAGGCTGACACACACACACACACACACACACACACACACACACACACACACACACACACACACACACACACACACACA
>JBBPCS010000393.1:8275104-8288358 GCA_037974645.1 Hollardia meadi | reverse complement strand
CACACACACACACACACACACACACACACACACACACACACACACACACACACACACACACACACACACAGGCACACTCACAAAAAGAACAAAGACGACAGCTTTCTAACCCCAAACGTAAAATGTGGCAAAGGGGTTTAGAATAAAAGTGTTTTAAATTAGCAAGAACCTTCCTCCCAACCACAGAAAGGGTCATTGTCAGTATCCTTTAAAGCACAAAAGAGGAGAGTTTAGGCAGCGAGGGATGCAGCAGAGAGATGAAAAGCACTTAGCTGTGGCATGATCTTCAAAAAAATAAAAGCCTGGTTTTATCATAATAAGCATTGTCCCAGACTGTCAAACCTGTGAGGCACATGAAAACAATGCACTCTTCAATATTTTATTGAGGAGTTATGGTAAATTACTTGATGGATAATTATGTGAGCCCGGCAGATTCTGTCCTCACCGTCTCCTCCTACATCCCATCTGCCCTGTGTGTCCAGAGTGTGGGTGACTGAAGTAGCTGCGGGGAATTATTGTGGAAAATTCTAAGAAAACTTGTGATGTAACAGTCTGAGTTGCACTTCTGCTGTTCAAGTTGACACTGTAACATCCACGGCCTCCAACAGAACGAGTAGTAGAAGACGAAAAGAGAGGAAAATATAGGATTAAAGGACCTCTATGACATTAGGAAGCGCCCAGGGGTATTTTAGTTTGGCAGAGCTTACTCCTGGCCAGGGAGACTCTGGAGGATACAGTGAGCCAGAGGAGGTGAGGAGAACAGAAGGGAAGAGTGTTAGAGTGGTAGAAAGAGGGGTATTTTTAGGGTGGTCTGTTATCTGCGCAGACGAGGGTGCGTGGTATCACAGCCGGGTCACATCGCTGAGGGGGGAAACAGCACAGGCTGTCCACCGAGACGGAAGATAAGGAGGAACAGAACAATGAGATTTCTCTCTCTGTCTCTCAAACACGCAACACGTCCAACAAACAAAGACAAACACGCACACTCTCGCAGCCACATCCACAGGAAGACGCACTGCAGCTACATGCACACACATCCTCTCACAGATAACCATGTTAAAAGATCACATCAGAATAACATCAGCGCTCCACAGGTGACCTGAGAGTGTGTTTTTGCTCTTCTCACTGACAGACAAAACCAACATTATTGTAGAATCTCTTCACTCCACTGTTTATCTCCGTCCTTCTGGTGCTCTTACTCTCTCTTTCTATCTCTCCTCTATTGTCGCCCTCTGAAGATATAAATGCCAGCAGAACAGATGGATGGAGAGAACATCTCATCACTCTGACACCGTGTTTATGCAATCACAAGCAAATACGCCACACAAACACACTTCACATACACACACACGCACACATATACGCTCTGAAAGCAAGATGCTGAGGGAGATTTCTCAATCATCAAAGTGAGCACATGATGCACAGCGCACACACACACACACACTTTTGGTGTTTTTGATGAAACCTTCTGTTCGCATCTCCCTTTGTTTATATTGAACACACGGCATAAACAGGGACGCACAACCACACTCATGTAGACATGAATTGAGTAATTCGGTAGACTAGCAGCTGCTGTGCAGAGAACTGGGTACTGACGAAACGCCTCGAACATGCTAATGATGCTTTGTAGACCCGAGGAGTTCGACCACACACACTCCCACCGTACAGATTTAGAATTATTATCTGTCATATAACCCAGAGAATATCAGTCTAGTTGTATGAATATTAAATGGTTTTTGCTCCCAGTACGCTACAAGCACTCTGTTTAGGACTGCAAGCCAAATGAAACCCTGACTCGCTCCAGGAATATCTTAGCGAGGCTTTGAGGGAAGATCCTTTTTCTGCACCTAACACCACCACCACCCCCCCCCCCCCCCTCCCCATCTCTTTACCACTGCCACCCACCCACCCAATCAAATCCTCACTGGCAGTGCGCTGCTCCTCATCTCTCTTCTCTGCTTCTTTTGTTCATCTCTCTCAGCCGCCCACACACCTACCGTCCCTTGGGCTTTTCTCTTTACACTCTCACACACATGCATGCATTTACATTTGGCTACTTGGTATGTACTTTGCTTTATTTCTTCCTGTCCTTTCTGTTCTTTTCATCATTATTAGACACTTGGAGATACTGTATGTGTATCAAGACAAGGCTCAAATGTGTGCACATATAAACAGAAACAGAGCCAGGGCCTATATTTAGTGCTTTACAATACAGATGTGTGGGCAGCAGCCATCTGGGACCCCAAATGGAACAAAAAGCAAGTGTGTGTGTGTGTGTAGATGTGTGTTTTTGTGGCGTAGGGCTAAGGGCCAAAATTAAAGTAGGGGTTTGAAGCTGGAGGCCCGTTGTGGAAACCCCCTCCAGAGAGCTGGGATTCTCAAGGGAGAGTGGGAAAAACATCCCGATGGTCATCAATCAAAACTTTGGTGACACAAATGACCAGAAACAACGGAGCGTTCTCCATCCATGTCATTGTGTCACCTCCGGCCCACAGCCATGTCCCACCCACCTGCGCCGCTGCCCCATAGGTCCTCGCCGTACGCTGCCTGATTGCGATTGGTCCGTCGGTCCTCGGGCGAAATCATGATCCCCTCTTGGTTAATTGGTTCTTTGTGATTGCGCACTCTGTCGTGACGCTGGGGAAGAATGAAACGTGAAAACGGTATTATGGTGGATGGGGGAAGAGTGGCAGGTCGAAGCGGGGAGATCGTTTTTGGCGTCTCAAAGCGCCAGATGCTCTTCCTGGGTCCATTATGATGCCTTACGGGGGATCGAGATGGTTTCGGCGTAGCAACTGTGAAGACACAAAGCGAGATGGAGACTCACATAAGCACATACATGCAAATGCAGGCGCACACACATACAGTTTGTATGTGTTTAAAGCACTATCCTTAAAATAAGCCAAATACTTGCTATTCTGTGCTCTTTGTTGGTCGATTCCAACAAAGGTAATGAACCTTGCCTTCGTACATGCTGACCAAGAACTAAACGAATTGGAGCACATCTCTGTTTCACCTTTTGTGCTCAAAATGTACAACAGATCGGGGAAAACCACACCAATGGATCAATGTAAATGAAAGTGTTTACTTTTTCAAGCTGTGCCTCCATCGAGAGTGATTGTTCACCAGAGTCTTTGAGACAGGGAGCGTGTAGGAGGATGGGTCATGAGCCTGCTGTTTGTTTGCTCCAACACGCTTCTATACAAGGCCACAGTCCTGTGCTTTTCCTTTCCAACTGCCTCACTATTTAAAGATGAATCTGCTTCTATTTCTTTATTATGCCCATACCTTTGGGGATTTATAGATGAAAATGATATAACTGTAGTTGACAGATGGTGGGGTAATATTTGAAGCTCCTTATGCTCATCTTATTAGCCTTAAAATATCCAACAGCCTCCTCAGGCAGATCTCTGAGCATTCATTGGGTTTCTCCTCCTCCCTCCCCCCAGCAGCCGTCAACAGGTGGCGCTGTAGTCACACTCTTCGGTGTTATGCTCCTCAGGACAAAGAGCCTCGAAACAACCTCAGTCACCTGAAGGCAACCAAATTCAAGCATTTAAGGCCCTTTATCTGGAAATTGTGACACATTCATGTTTTGGTATTCACGTGACAGGCGATTAAAAATTATGTGACGTTTGATGACCCCATGGCTGCTGGCACCCTTCAGGCTTATCACTGCTAAATGTCACTTCTGACGTGCAACACCAAGGAGTTGTGCATTTGTTAACTTTATCCTCTGTTATTTATCTTAGATTGGCAGTGGGATTCGAGGGATCAAAGAGAAATGTCACTAATATTTTATTAATTTAAATTTATTACAGTGAGTTCGTAAGCAGTGACGTCTGTTATCACTTCTCAGGGTCCCCGTTTTTAGGCTAATCCCTAAAACCTACAAATTATATTCACTATTTCCAAAAATCCATTTCAGTGTTGGCTTCACTTGTCTTTTTAGATAAATGCACTGTAGAGATTGACGCAGACACAGTACTGACATACAGTACTGTGGTCCATGTGAATTACCATTGAGGGAAGCATCTGAGTGTGAGAGACCGCCCCACTATCCGCTGCTGCATCCAACTTGCTTACACTTGGATTCATTCACACACACACACACACACACACACACACGCACACACACTTTTCCCACCGGGATGGAGCCGCACCGGCCAGCGCGCAGAGCCAACGGGAGACAAGCACGCTTCCACGCCACACACATGGCTGCAAATTTGCGATGGATATTTTCCATGTTCTTTTGGATAATAACACTAGTTTCAAGTTCGAGGACTAGGACTTATCCACCCAACGAAGGTGAGTACGGAGGGAATCGTCGGAGCTGCGTGACACATTCCGGTTGTCCGCTCCTAAACGCGGGGAAACATCGCTGCGTGCGTCCCGTGCGCGTCCTATAAGATGGTAAAGAGCAGGGCCAATATGCATGAAACTTGAACAGCCAAAAAGTTGGAATTTGGGGAAATTTCACTGTTGTTTTTTCCCATTTTCTCTCTAAAGTTGTGCCACCAAGGAGTTCCGCTGCATGCAATCTCTCTCTCTCTCTCTCTCTCTCTCTCTCTCTCTCTCTCTCTCTCTCTCTCTCTCTCTCTCTCTCTCTCTCTCTCTCCCTTTTGTTTCTTGGATATTTCCACGTTATATGTATGATGCAGTTTAGCGTGAAAGACTTATCTTTTATACATAAACATTTAAACTTAAACTCATTCTTTCTGGTTGTTTCTTTATGTATGGATATGATTAAATTAATACTGGAACTTGAAATTGTGTATCTGATATTATGTAATGGAGTTGACGATACAAATTAAGTGAAATAAACGCCTTGCTAATTCAATATTCGCCCCAAGCCTAGTGGTCATTTATTTAGTGATGATCTTGATCTTGCAGAAAAAATGTAACTCACTCACTCTCTCACTCTTAAACATTTTATTTACCGTTATTCATGTTATTGACACACTGTAGGCTGTTTGCCCTTAAACCCCCTGCATGTTTGTGTGCGTGTGCATTTTAGTGACCCTGCTGGATACCAGGACAGTGCCAGGAGAGCTAAAATGGGCAGCCAGTCCTTCAGAGGGAGGGGTGAGTGGGAGCTCTTCTTCTTTTACAGATACACTGTTTACAACCTGTTCTCCCTTTGGAAAACTCACTCTTATCGCTCACTCACACACTCGCACACACTTGGTCTGGAAACTGTAAAGAATCATCCCACAGATTTTGAAATGTGCTGTTGTTCACCAAGCCTAAGTGCTAATATGAGATCGCTGGCGTTGTGTTTGGCACACAAGGAGGCATATACCAGCTTGGTGGTGGGTGTCATTTTTAAGGGATTTTTACTACCGTGCAGTTGCCAGAATGAATCCTGGAAATATCTATTTTATATCATATCCTCTCATCTTTTTGTACTTTTTGTTGGTACATCATGATCTGCCATCTACTATATGCCCTTCCTCTTCCTCTTCCCCCCCTCTCTCTTTCCCCTCTCTTTCCCCTTTCGCTCAGTGTCTCTCTCTTACCTCTTTGTTGGTTTAAGAGTTATTGGTGAACTTGACTCTTATTTCTTCAGTCACCATGCTCTCATTTTCTCACATGCTGCTTGATTGACAGGGTCCTGGTCTGCACAAACTGAGCTTTTGATTACAGGCACCCCCGCATCCCGTACACACACACATACACACACACAAACACACACAATAGGCCATCTCTGTATGGTTGGGGCAAGTGCAAAAGCTTTTTTCCTCTGACAGCTGTGATTTCTGTCTGCTGACAAAGACTCCAAAAGAGACTAGACAAGGAGGCATCATTCCCCATGACAGTTTTTATTTTTTATTTTTTACTCTCTCTTCCAATACACACATATCCTGCAAAGGCATATATGAAATACATCAACACTCAAAGACGTGACCACATACTCATGCTCTCGCTCATTCGTATACACTCACACACATTGAGGAGTGCTCAGTTACAGACTATAGAGTTGGACCGATGCTGGATTTCTGAGGCTGATACCAGTGTTGATGTGTGACAATAATGAAAATCTGTCAGCCAATGTTTAAACATTTAACTTTACTGTCAATAAATGACAGTGAGACAGTAAATTGTCAGCAGTAAACCTCCCTGGAAATTAAAAAATATTAAAAATTATAAAATTAATATAAAAACATAAATAATGAAAATGAATTAAGAAAAGCTTTGATCAAATGTACATGAAAATGAAGCATATGAAACATTTACTTTTTCCACATTGCCAACATATACACCAATATTCATTTATCAGTATATCTATAATAATCCCACATTGGTTAATAAATTCAGCCCTGGTGACATATCGATCAGGCTTAATTAGACGCACACACAATTGAGCCTCCCCAACTCTCTCTCACACACACACATGCACACACACATGCACACACATGCACACATTCTCTAACTCTCCCTGTCTTTTTTCTCTCTTTCGACACGGCGCATTTAGAGTGTATACAGCTCTCACTAGAGCAGATTATTATTCAGTGGCAATAAAAAGCCAATTTAGAGTTGGGAGGCTCAGCGGTCATTTGAAGGGTCACGCTACAAGGCAAATAGTTGGCTGTATTGAGATGGATGGTGCAGTGAAGGTTGAGCCTGCCTCACTTGTATGGAAATGTGCCTGTAAAAACCTTGGAGTCGCAACAAATCTGAACCGCTGTCCACTGCAGAATATTGATGCAAGAATGAATGTTAGCCCGTGAGCTTTCAAATAACAGCAGTGAATTAGAGGAGAGGCGCCCCAGCATCTGAAATGTATTTGATCTTGATTTTTCTGTATTTATGAGGACAAAACTTTCCTCGAGTGGACAGAAAAACAAGATAATTTTTCCACAGTGATCATGTTTTCATGGTAATTACGTCTGCGCTTGTGTCGACTACTGCTGAAGATTAGTGTTTAGATAAGTTTAGATTTGAAATCTACATTATGCTCTTATGCCAGTACAGTATGAAAATCAATGTTCAGAGACTTAAACCTTCCTCTAATCATCAGTAAATATTTAGCCTTATTTATTTTTTCTCAAAATTACATCATCATTTGCAGTTGCTACCAGGGACTGTTTTGAAAACCCTCACTTCAGTCAAAGCAACTTAACTTACATTGCAGTAGTTACATTTGGCAGTATGGCTCTGTTCTGGGACTTCCCTGCCCTTCCACCAGCTCCGTGGAAAGCCTTGAGGCTAGGAGAGCACACCTCTTAGCCCTTCCATGTGCCAACATGGAAAGCCTGAGGCAGGGAAAGCATCAGCAGCAAGACCCCGTACAGAACAGAGCAGGAATCAATGACAACAGAAATGACATGGATTAAGTCAGACACATCATACATAAGTCAGACATAAGTCAGAAATAGTGCGCCCCGTTTGAAATTTACGCTATGATCAATTTGTTGGTGCATTCAAGTACCTGTCAGACACAACGCTGACATGTGTAACTTATTAAATAGAAGACCCTTCCACATTTACGTGGCCCTGTGCATATTGTTTGCTCCTCAGGTTTCGTTTTCTGTCAACATCACTTAAAGCATTGCTACTTGGCAGCTTATTGTTACATCTTAGATGTCAAAGTTTACTGAATAAGAAAGTTTTCCCCACCACACTTTCCTCATTTTTGCAATTAATGCTAAGTGATTTGCATACTGTTGGCATGAATTGCAACCAGTGTATGCGTGGAAAATGGTAAATCTAAACATTTATGGTACATGTTATAAAGTAGTAAAGTAATAGTAATAAATAAGTAAAATTAATAAATGTAATCAGTGGAAGCCCTCACAAGTGTACTTATACTATTGCATGTTTTTTGTTTGCAGTGGGAAGAGGTGAGTATTATGGATGAGAAGAACATCCCGATCAGAACATACCAGGTGTGCAATGTCTTAGAACCCAATCAAAACAACTGGCTGAGGACAGACTGGATCCCTCGGTCTGGAGCTCAGCGGGTCTACATTGAAGTCAAGTTCACCCTGAGAGACTGTAATAGCCTGCCAGGAGTCACCGGCACCTGCAAGGTACAAGAAACATGCCTTTTATGTCGTGACAGAGCATAAGAGTCATTGTAAGGTTGGGGCGCAGTAGAAAGTTAGACGACAGCAAAGATTTCCGATAAAAGCATAACTTCTTTAACATGTTAGCTTTTATGCTAATTAGTTAATGGACAGTCTGCTGCTAATGAAGCTTTATTATATATTAAACCAGCTGCTTATTCAAGCACAACCCCCCCCCCCCCAAACTCATTATCATATTAAGAGAAAAGATGAGCGCTGATGATGATAAATAGGCGCCTCAGTCTGACTTTTTTTTGTGACTCTTTTGTCTTGTAGGAGACATTTAATCTGTACTACCACGAATCAAACGAAGACAGAGAGAGCTACATCAAAGAGAGCAGCTTCATTAAGGTGGACACTGTGGCAGCAGACGAGAGCTTCACCCAGGTAATACTAAACAACCCAGTCAGGCTTTGACTTCCATATCCTCCCTCCTCAGCTCACTTTTATTTGCTCTTGTCTTGAAAATAAAAACCCCTGCAGCATTTTACCGTGATTTTTTATTTGTTTTACAAGCATTTTTTATCCTGGGTGTCCATTCTGCTATCCCAGGAATGTTGGCAGGGTGCTTTTGCTTAGAAAACCTACTTTTGGTTTTAGCACTGTAGGCATTGCAGCTTATTTTACCTTTGCGATCATCAGAAGTCAATCTGGATGAGAGCCAAATGCTTAAAATATGAAAATCAGCCATAGTTCAATAGTAACTCTCATAAATGTTTGAAAAAGCAAACAGAATAAATAAAGGCTGACAGTTTACTGCACATTTCATTAATGTAACTCCATTGTCCTTCCATTGAGGTGGATGTTGGTGACCGCATCATGAAACTGAACACTGAAGTTCGAGACGTAAGGGTCACGACCCGGAAGGGTTTCTACCTGGCATTCCAGGATGTCGGCGCCTGCATCGCTTTGGTTTCCGTCCGAGTTTTCTACAAAACATGCCCGCTCACCGTCCGCAACTTGGCAACTTTTCCCGACACCGTTACTGGGGCTGATACCTCTTCCTTGGTGGAGGTCAGAGGGTCTTGTGTCAACCAATCGGAAGAGAGAGAGGAGCCTAAAATGTACTGCGGTGCTGATGGAGAATGGCTGGTTCCTATTGGTGGATGTCTCTGTAACCCAGGATATCAAGAGAAGAGTGGCACATGTAAAGGTAAGTGATGCTTACCTTACGATGCTGTCAAAATTTGCTGGTGTTTGTTTTTGTGTTGGTCTGACTCATCTGTATTGGACTTCCCTTGTGTGGCCACTTCTGAGTTCCATGTCTCTATAAGTAACAATCAGTAGTGCTCCATTTAACAAGCTATTCACTAATGATGCAAAACAGCAACAGAGACGTGCTTTGTGTCGTAATTAACATCAGTTTGGTTTTTCTTTGGATTGTTTCAATTATTTTTTAAAGATAATGTTTAGAATTGTTGTCATCTTAAAGAGATCCGTCACATGAGTTTAATCATGCAGAATGTTCCACAACAAATGAACCGTTGTGGCTGTAATTTCCAGCATTAACAGAATTATAGTGAGTTGTATCATAGATTTATTCCGGGCAAATGTTGTTTGGGGGAAGGCTGGGAAAACAAGACTATTATGAGAAAGGAAGATTCCTCACACTGCTCTTGCACAGCATCACAATTTGTTGATAACACTAATTTTTGAGTGTTTAAAACAAGACTGTTACCAATTGTGATCCATTAGAGTTGCAGTAAAAATTACACTTTTTTACTGCAAAAATTAGCTGCATGTTTTTGTGTTTTTATGTGTATAATAGTCAAACACAGTTGATGGGTATAAGCATTTGGATTTGTAGATGTAATATTTTGACAACAGTTTAAACTCGTTACTCACTCAGCACTTTTTCGCTTTCTTGCCAAGACTTAGTTGAAAAGATTGTTCCCACTATATTATACCACTATAATTATACCTTAACCACTATATTATATCTTCAGTATGCTCCATAGCTTGCAGGGAAACATCACGGTGATGACTAGACTCCAGGGAATTACCTCTACTCGGTCAAGAGAGTCAGACACACCTCACACATAATGTGTCATTTTTACACTACGTTTTTGTATGGATTGAACAAAGGAGATGTAAGGTGCTAATAGGTGAGCTTTAAAGGGTTTGGTAAGCAGGATTTGTTACCTTTGGACAGGATAGCCGGTTACCTGTTTCCAGCCTTTGTGCTGTCTTCTGACTGCAGTCTCATATTTTAGACAGTCATGAGATTGGTATTGAGCTTCTCATATCTCTCTTGCAAGGAAACAAGTGTGTTTGCCAAGATATGAAACTACTCCTTTAAAATATTCATCTGAGGTGGTTGTAAGAGACAGCAGTAACAATTATCCAATTTCTAGTCAGAAAACTGCAAGGCGTTCTGTTTTAGAGTCTGTACCCTCGTGTTTTCTTCCCGTCGACCACGCAACTTTTGATGCTATAAATTTTAATAAAACACCCATAAATCAATGAAAGTAGTTATCTTTATTGTTATTTGCAAAACGCGCAGTATGGAACCATCTATGTTATTTTTATGGCAATTAGATCAAAAACCCCATACTGTATGTCTGATATAAAAACTTTTACAACAACAGGACAACAGGAAGGTTAAGCACAGTAATCACATTATTTTACTGAGTGTGATTATACCATCATGTCATAAAACTTCTATATCCTCAATCTAATTAGCTTATCCAATATCTTCTAATAAATCCAAGATGTAAACCGTTTTTTTTAAAGTCGTGCATTATCAGTAGATGCTTACAGGTCTCAGTGTGAGGTGTGCTGACATAACAACAGCCATCTGGACAAGAATGTCTTTCCATCACTTACAAATCTGGTCTGAACTTTACTGTAGCAAATATCAAGCTGTTCACACCTCGCACCGACATACATGTGGCGTGGATGACGTGTAATGCTTGCAAATGACTGTTTTAATAGTGAGGGCTACTAAATGTGCGTGTTCGTGCGAGAAAAGCGGGGTGAACCGGGGGGAAACAGACTTGGTGGAGACACTTTTACAACATGGCCTCACTCCCCCTATTCAGTCACATATACAACAGACACACACAGATGGACAGAGACCTACAGAGAAAAAGGAGAGCGACTGGCTGATCTGCTCCCTCAGTTTTATTTATGAAGCCTATCCCAGCAGGCTAATTGTATAACAAACAGACTCATAATTCAAAGAGAAAAGAAGAGATGCTGAGAGAGAGAAAGACGGAGAGATGGACATAAAAAAAGAGGGATGCAGTTGGTGCCAGTTGGCAATAAAGAGGGGGGGAAAGACTTGACTCTTTTTCTTTTTGCAATAAGAAAAGCAGTTGCCAAAATTCCCTATGTGACAAATGTTCTCTAAAACCTCCACTCTGCTTGCCCCGTTTGTTCTTTCTGAAAAGAGGAGGAGGTTCACAGGGTGGTCCCTGAAGCCTGAAAGATGTTCCTCCTCAACTAGATTTAGGAGAGACCCTTGACTTTGTTGAACCTCCAGCAGATGTGAGGTGCCATCTATCTATCTGCTGCTCTCTTCTCCCTCTCCCTGCTCTCGATGCCTGTCAGCGTTGTTGGCTGGGCTCAGCTGCCTCAGTGGAAATCCATCAAAGTCTGGATGAATACCGAATGCTGCTCAGCAGAAACTCTGACCCTGCAGTATTGGATAGACAGCGTAACACTTCTCCCATGTTAGGGGGGTGGCCGAGCAGGATGGAGGGAAAAGGCAGAAAGGTTTGAGGGGAGATTTAGATGACCAGGCTGTCTCTCCTCCCATCAGTGGATCTTCTAGACTCACATGCTTTCACTCAGTTGGTATAATAGACAAAGGCTGATAGAAACTGACTCAGAAACGCTTGGACAGAGACACCTGTGATTACGGGTGGGTTCATACTAAACAATACAGGAATAAATCCTGTATCCTCACTTTAACTTCAAGGAAAAGCTCAACAACTTGGGAAATGTGCTTATTCGCTCTCTTGCCAAAAGCTAGATGAAAATATGGAGGACGTTTTTGCCTTTAAACAATACCAGGCTAGCTGTTTCCACCTGTTTTTATATTTTATGCTAAGCTAAGCTAAGCTTCTACTGGCTTCCAACCGGTATTTACTGATATACAGGGGGTCAATCTTCTCATTTAATGTCAACAAGAAAGCAAGTACATGTATTTCTTAAACTGTCAAAATATTGCTTTAATTTTATCCATGAAATAATTTTAATTATTACAAACACAAGTTCAGACCTTCTTGGTGAAAACATTGTGTAAGAGAATAAATCATAGAAATTGTTAATTCATCAGTCTGGATGAAAAGCTTATTTAACTAAGCTATACTATAAATTGTTATTTTATTTACAGCAATAAAATGGCTTTTTTTGTTTTACATAAAATATATTCAGAGTCCTATGAACTGAAGTTTGCCTCTGTGTAAATATTTAATGCCTCTAATGAATTTCAGCATTCCCAAAAGCTCCTGCAGAACAGAACTGAAACAAGAGTAGACTCAACTAATGCAGTGAAATGTGAAAAGTGAATTTTCAGTCTTGACACAGAGTAATGAGGATGGAGAGGATGAGACGAGAAGCTCTGGAGAGGAAGAAGGGATTAGATGTTGAATGGGGCGAGAGGAAAGAAAGAAGGCCACTGACAGCAGAAGGCATCAATGCAGAGCTGCCCCTCCCCCTGCTGGGGGTTCGTCATCGGGTGCAAAGGCGACGAGTAGAGGAGAACAAGAGAGAGGGAACTCCCCCTCTTTTCTAAAGCCGTGGTTAAGACCGAGGTCATGACTGAGCCTGATGAAGACGTCAAAAAACTGACTGACAGCCACACACGCGCACACACACACGTACACGAACGCAGTGAGAGTTTAGTGCAGAGCGCAGGGTCATGACCGAGGTAGATGAAGACGTCAAAAGTTTGACAGCTGCGATCCGTCTGGGAGGATCGGAAACGAGGGAGGAGAGACAAAAGGCAGAAAGAGGAGAAACAACAGAGAGAATCTGAGATGTGAACGGATGTAGAGGCGGAATGAAAGAGGAGCCTTCTGCGTTTTGTTTCACTGTCTCTCCATTGGCCTCCTTTTTCTCTGTTGTGTGATTCTGCTCACTGCCTGGGAGGGTTGGAATGTTTCTCTCTCTCTGTGTGTGTGTGTGTGTGTGTGTGTGTGTGTGTGTGTGTGTGTGTGTGTGTGTGTGTGTGTGTGTG
>JBBPCS010000393.1:8259968-8270304 GCA_037974645.1 Hollardia meadi | reverse complement strand
CACACACACACACACACACACACACACACACACACACACACACACACACACACACACACACACACACACAGAAAAGAAATACCACAGGCAAAAACATCCAGCCCATCAAAAACCTCTCTGAACTGTATGGTTTTCAGTCTGATGCCAGATGTCTACATTTATGCCTGTGCCAACAGCTCACAGCAACCCCCCCTCCGCCATACAGCCTCTATACTTCCTCTTCCATTATGTGCAGCATATAATGTAAGCTTGGTTATCCCTTTCTCTTCCCCAGAGCCTCCGTCAGCCCCACAGCAGCTCATCTCTGTGGTGAATGAGACCTCGGTGGTCTTGGAGTGGGCCCCCCCTCGCCGGCTTGGTGGGCGAAGTGACACCAGCTACAGTCTGGAGTGTCTCATCTGTCAAACGGGGAGCCCGAGTCAGAATGGCGGCAAAGCCCTCCTCGGGAATCGCAGCATCTCCCAGCCTGAGGCTCAGCACAGTGGCCTGGGGATGCAGTCAGACCAGGGGATTGTGGGATCTGAAGTCCAGTCAGGGAGAGGTGTCTTTCAGAGCAGGCCAGTGCCTGGAGATTACCCGAGACTCAGCTCGGACTCCAGCTCTCAGCTCTGCCTGCCCTGTGGCTCCGACGTGCTCTTCTCTCCCGGCCAGACTGGCCTGAAGACCACCAGGGTGGTGGTGAGCGAGCTCAGGGCCCACACACACTACACCTTCATCGTCCACGCGCGCAACGGGGTCTCCCAGGCCAGTGGCGCAGGGGCATCCCAGAGTGTGTCCGTCACAGTCACCACCAACCAAGCCGGTGAGAAGTGTCTGATTGTGATAAATGCATTTGTCAGATTATTGAACGTTGCAGCAACACAAAACTTGCTGTCCGTAAGTGGGTCAGCACAATGCAAACTGCTGTTCACTGCATGTGGGCCCACAGAGAAGCAAGGCCCCATGAGCAATCTTCAAAATTGTGGAGGCATGTTATGAACAAGCTCTGTATGTCACTACATAATGGCATTTTCTTTTTTCTCCGATGCATCTTAAGAATGCTTTCTGATAATGAGCCACGCGTTCCAAATGCATTCTTTACGTAATGCTTCATAATGCTACAAAATCGATGTTAAACAATTATGCAAGGACACATACATCATAGGACATGCAGAGAAACCAGTTTCCCGTCTAAGAACAGCATCAACACAATGAAACGCAGCTACAAGACACTTTTTCATCACTCAGCTACTTACTATCACTGTCATAGCTGCCATAGTTATTACTCTGTCCTCCTACACCCAACAAGAGCTGAATTAATTACAGGGGCGTTGTCAGGAGGATCCTAGGAAAATGTAAATCAGTGACTTAATACAAATAGACAGAGTCGGTTGAGGGGAAAGTGGACTTGACAGTCGTAAATTACAACACATGGCAACACATAACAGTGTAAGTGCATATCTAAGGGTGGGATTTTACTCATGCTCTTGACCACAACAGTGTTCCAAAAAAAAATCCCCCAGATTTTATGGCGTGTTTCATTTTAGTTGTGAAGGCGTCAGCTGGTGTGTGGCATTCCTCACACATGCTCCCCATTAGTTTTCCAGCACGTACTTTTTTTTTTCTTTTTTTTTTGCATGCTGTTACATCTCAACTGTCGTCGCTTTAAGTCTTTGTGGTGGCATATCGAAAAAACAGCACACCTGCTTAGTTCCAGGTGCCCTGGGGAAATAACTTAGCTGCGTGTGCACAGCACGAAAACTGCCTGGGATGTGTCACGTCCAACCTGCACCACCATATGGTTCGATATCGTGTGAACAACCACAAAAGAGGACAAACGCCACAAAGGGGTGAAAAATGGAGGGATATACAGTAAGAGGAGAGAGTGTGGAGAATAAGGCGTGTCTCTGTGAATAGGAAGGAATGAGATTTAGTTCAGTTCTCAGGTGCACTGGGTCAACGGGATTGTTGACAGCAAAACAAAACAGCAAACACCACAGATACCTTTGAGCTGTACGCAGGGCTATAAAGTTAGTACAGATCTTACTAGCAGCATTACAGAATATACAGTATGTCCCTCCACAAAGTTATACCATTGTCACTAAATTTATCTCCTCCATCTTTCTCTCCTCAGCTCCCTCTCCGGTGTCCTCCATCCAAGCCACTGATGTCACCAGGCACAGTCTGTCGTTGGCGTGGCAACAGCCGGATCGACCAAACGGGATCATCCTGGAATACGAGGTCAAGTTCTATGAAAAGGTGAGGCGCCCGCAGGTTAAAACAGCTCAGGCTGCTGTCTGGAATGTCAATATGCTGGCCCGCTGTTTGTGTTTCGCTGATGGCGGAGATGGATTTGCAGTCAGGCACTGAAAAGAGCCCCCTCTCTTTGTCCCATCTAATCAGGATCAGAGGGAGCGATCTTACCGCATAATGAGGACCTTCTCTCGCAGCGTGGATGTCACGGGCCTCAACCCTCTCACTGTGTACGTGTTCCATGTGCGTGCTCGCACAGCGGCTGGATACGGAGAGTTCAGCGCCCCGTTTGAATTCTCCACCAACTCGGGTACTCTGACAATGATGTTGATTATTTTTGATGACGTGCTAAAAGTTTATTGTGACGCAGTTTACAACTTTGTGGTTGTTGACTTTTTTGTCTGTCCCCGTTAGATCCCTTCCCTCTGATTGGAGAAGGAGTAAACTCAGCCTTCTTGCTTCTGTCTGTCAGTGGGGTGGGAATTTTACTGCTGATATCTGCAGCTGTCTTCATCATTAGTCGCAGGTATACACACACTCCCACACAAATACATATAAGCATCCATACAGGCAGGCATGTGCACCTATAGGCTTGTTAGCTTGT
Source organism: Hollardia meadi (assembly GCA_037974645.1). Lineage (NCBI taxonomy): Eukaryota > Metazoa > Chordata > Actinopteri > Tetraodontiformes > Triacanthodidae > Hollardia > Hollardia meadi. Next base: position 8,267,468 of record JBBPCS010000393.1, on the reverse strand, counting down.
TTCCCAACAGTACATCACTGATGTCAGTATGTGTACTGCCTCTACCTTAAATACTGCTTTTAAACTGCCCCCCAATACACACAAACAACACACACAACTCTCCTGCTATTGTGTGGCTAAATAATGTGTGTGTGTTACCTGGAGCTTTTAAAGGGGATTAGAGTGGAGACAGTGATAATCCCTTTGTCCCTGACTTGTCATTACTGTCTCTTCAGCAGCACAGCTTGTGTGTCAGCTTCCGCTGGCGTTCAGACACACACGCATGCACACACGCAAACACAAGAATGCGCAACTGCCCACAAACACACACCTGCTCACACACAAAGGTGTTTTTTTTTGACAGTTTCTTTGTTTAATGGAAAACACCTTTTATCTCGCGCTACCTGAGGCATCGCCCATCCTCCCTCTCTCCCTTAAATGCTTTCATCTGCTCGCTCTGTTTCTTTCCCGCAGCCCGTTGCTCTCTGTTCTCATTGTTACAGCTTTCTTTTGCGGCAAATCCTTAAAAAAACCAATGAATGCACGATGCAAGTTAAAAACAATGTGACACATGTGCCCCTGTGTCAGTTCTCTTAACTGTAAAAAAATAAATAATCATAAAACACTGTGTGAGAAGTGAAAAGAAATGGTTACAGACACGCTCTGACAGGCCTCCATGTCTTTTCTATGTCTGTGTTAAATGTCCATCATTCCTTTTGTTTCATCAGGAGAAGCAAGTACAGTAAAACAAAGCAGGACTCGGAGGAGGAGAAACATCTTAACCCAGGTACTGCACACACACACACACACACACACACACAGACACACACACACACAGACACACATATATACTGTAGTGTGAAAAAAGACAGATGGATGCTCAGTTTTCCTGTCTTGGAACCACCTGCACACATCTTACGCACATACTGCCAAAGACATTTACATAACATATGCAGCAGTTATACAACTCATATTTCTCATCCTGTACATCCCTCCTTCTCCTCCCTCGTTTCCTGTCCTCTCCCACCTCTCCTCCACGGCAGGAGTCAAAATCTATGTGGACCCGTTCACCTATGAAGACCCCGATCAAGCCATCCACGAGTTTGCCAAGGAGATTGATGTTAGCAGCATTCACATTGAGAGGGTTATTGGCATGGGTGAGCCTGGCATTGATACGCACACACAGACACACACTAAACCCACACACACACACACACATGCTTACGTGGCGCTGACACTGCTGTTTGCTCTATGTGTGTAGGAGAGTTTGGGGAGGTGTGCAGTGGTCGGCTGCGTGTTCAGGGAAAGAGGGAGACCTACGTGGCCATCAAGAGTCTGAAGGCGGGATTCTCTGACAAGCAGAGGAGGGACTTCCTGTCCGAGGCCTCCATCATGGGGCAGTTCGATCATCCGAACATCATCAGGCTGGAGGGTGTCGTTACAAGATGTGAGTTGTTGAAGAAATCTGCAAACCTTTGGCCTTAGTATTTGGGTCATGTGTGTGTTTTAATTCAGTCTAATATTTCTACCTGTTTAGGTAAACCATTGATGATCATCACAGAATACATGGAAAATGGATCCCTGGATGCTTTTCTTCGGGTACATACATTTTATTATCTCATTTTTTCTCTGAAACAAACATAAATCTAGCCGTGAATAGCATTTTTTCCCCCAGTGTGCTGAAAATGCACCAATCACAGATAAAATGGTCTCATTGAAGACTGCCCAGCTAGTCGTGGGTGTCCACGATAACCTGCTCTTCTATGATTTCAACGTTTCAGAAACATGACGGACAGTTCACAGTGATTCAGCTTGTTGGCATGCTGCGTGGCATCGCCTCAGGTATGAAGTACCTGTCCGACATGAGCTACGTTCACAGAGACCTGGCAGCTCGAAACATCCTGGTCAACAGCAACCTGGTGTGCAAGGTGTCTGACTTTGGCCTGAGTCGAGTTCTGGAGGACGACCCAGAGGCTGCCTACACTACAAGAGTAAGACACACACAGAAGTCATTTATACACACAAACTGCATATGAATATATACATACAGTCTACTGATACCAAATTTATTTTTCTTCATTACTTAAGCATTCACAACCTGTTTATATCTATCTTCTTTGTTAAAATCTACCTTTAAAAACGCATTTATTTATTTATTATCAACAAATACATCTTAAAGCTAAACCTTTTAGAAATGTAAACATATTTCTGCATTCAGATAAAGGAATCAATAAACCAATTCCAGCATTTTCTGAACCAAAATGACTGTTTTAGGAGGCTACTGGGACTTATTTTTCCCCTGGAGGGAAGATCCCCATCAGGTGGACGGCTCCAGAGGCCATAGCCTACAGGAAGTTCACCACGGCCAGCGATGTGTGGAGTTACGGTATCGTCATGTGGGAGGTGGTTTCGTACGGAGAGAGACCCTACTGGGACATGAACAACCAGGATGTGAGTCATTTTTATATCATCTAACCTATGAGTTGCCTCAAAGATAAAAGCTCATTCCTCAAACCCTTTGCATATTTAAAGGTAAATGTCAAATTGAAATACTGTATCACCTTCATCATTATTGTGTAATGAATTCAAGGAATGAATGATTTAGATCCAGCACATGGATCACTCTAGCACTGATAATATGGTGGGTGGTAACACAACTTTGCAAGCTGATTTCGTCAAGCCCCCAGTTTAACCATGTTATCTTATCTGGAAGTGAAAAGTGGCTTCAGCCCAAAAATTGGATGTAGCTCTTTAATATCTGATGAATGTTTACGGTTTGAGTAATAACTTGCAGATTCACCTTCATTGTCATGTTCAAATAAGTGGTTTACACAATATGGTCAAAGTGGGGAGTTGCTTAAAAGCTGCACTTGCCCCCATGCACTTTGATGATACTATGTCCCTCAGATTTATGATGAATGAAGTTGATGAATGTGTGCAATTAGTCGTGTAGTTGATTAAACGTTGCTACCCCAGGTAATCAGCACCAGAAATAGTAGTCAGTTAAATGTACGATTATTTTCTTAATGTACACATTTAAATTAGATATTAACATCATTTGCATTGAATTTTCTTTTTAACGTATTTCCTACGCAGTTGTGTTCACCCAATGAAAATGTCATTGTAATAAACAGGCATTTCCTTTTATGTTGCGTTGAATATTGTTTTAAATAAATGTTATTTGTTTTATTTCGTGAGGTGTTGTCATGTCTTGTAGGATAACGTGCAATATGCATAATGCATGGCGTGAATTGCCACACATTTCTGCAGCATTTGAAATATGATCTGGTTATTGGAGAATGTGAGCGGTTTCAAATGGCTCTTGTACGCAATATTTTTGCAGACAATCTTTAACTTTATAGATAGAATTGTGCTCATTTTTGACTGAGTGGTTTCTTTCTTTTAGACTAGTAGTGTAGTCTAAGTTTAAACTTCTATTTAAACATCAGAGGAACATTATTAATATTAATCCACAAATCACCAACATTAACCTCAGTTGCAATTTTCCTTAAATCATTTGATTCATTTCAATTTCTGCACTGTGAGAATTCAAAGTCAAATTAACCTTTTACTTCCAATTTCAATTAACCCCATTTTAACAGATAAGTAAATGTAAAAGTCACCACTTCTTTAGGGCATTTTAAGAAAGTATTTATGGAGGAAAATAATCTATCCTCTCTGAATTCTGAACCAGTATCTTTGACCTCTGCACTATTTAAAAAATTTTTAATTTTGCCTTTAAATCATCCACATAAAGGGCAGCAAGCCAATATTTCACAGGACTTTTTTATTGAGAATATATATTTAGACTTCATTAAAAAAATGACTAAAACTTGCTGCTTAGTGTTATCCTCCTCCTGAGAATGCACTGTATAAATTTAGGGACCCTTTCAGTTTTTGAGATCTGAGACAAAAATCCTATTTCAGAGCAAATTTGCAATCACTTTGCTATTAAAGCTTGTTAAGATGGAGTGGGTCAAAGATCCACTCTGGCATATGGTAATTTTCAAACATGACTGATTTCATCTGCAGCACTGATGTAGTCTAAGAAAAAAAGTTTCCTTATGAGCCATTCCCTAGACACTTTATCCATCCTATTTAGTTTCTTTCTTTTCTTTTTTTTAAGCAAAATGGTGCGCACCGAGCTGCTCCTCCTCTGCTCCGCAGCTTATTTTGTTTAATGAAACACTGTGCCAAAGACTGATCTCACAACCACAATTTAAGCATCTTTAAACCAAATGCTTTCAGTGTAACTCCTTAGCTGTGACCCAGTTACATACAGTAATACATACTAAGGAAGGTTTTAAGTATATGTAGCATGTTCATATTACAGTAGTTGTTGCATGCATGTTGCAAGCATGAACGGCTAATAGCTAGCTCAGCATACAAATGGTGCTAATTTGCTAAAATGTAAACAAGTATAATCAATCTAAAGTTGGGGTCTCAGTTGTAGCTAACAGCTAACTGACTCAATGGCAATATTATACTATATCCCCCAAAGCCCCAAAATTATGGAAACCATAGTTCCAAAACTTAGAGCATAATTGTCCACCAAAGATGAGTAAGAAAAGTATAATAAAGGAGTTACAAAATCCATTAATCTTAACTTGTTGTAATGTAATGTAATTTTCTGACAGGATTAAGGCTCAAAAGACGCAGTTGTCTCAGTTGTGTCGGAATGGGGGGCCCACAGTATCAGACTTTGAAAAACCCCTGATGAACAATATTGTCTCACAGTATAATGCACAAAGGGAATAGAGGAGCTGCTCACAGCTGCAAAAATTTAAATGAATTGCAGATGGTGTTGGGACAGCTCTTGGAAAGATCTTGGAAAACTTTTGGCAAAGGATTGGCTTTCTTAATGTGAAATTTAATTGGCAGAGTAGGACTTTGATTGATGCCTGTTGCTGCATGCATTTTATCATTTACTGGTTATTATTTATCTACAATATGGTTGTTTTTAGTGAAACATTTTTACCTGGACACAGGGTTTGGAAACTCTTACCTTTGGATCCAGCCCGTTTAAAAACATATAAAACCTCCACCTCTGTCCTTCCTTTAGGTGATTAAAGCGATCGAAGAGGGATACCGTCTGCCTGCTCCCATGGACTGTCCAGTGGTGCTGCACCAGTTAATGTTGGATTGCTGGGAGAGAGAGCGAGCAGAGAGGCCCACCTTCAGCCAGATACTCAACATGCTGGATAAACTCATCCGTAACCCTGGGACTCTGCGCCGCACAGGAGGGGACAGGTACATATGCTACATATAAATGCAGACATAAATGCTTCCAGATCACAGACAAATGCATAGGAAGACATGCATAATATAGCCAAACACTATGCATTCATACCGTACTCACAGCCACACGTACTGTACATGGTTTCACCCAGATTATTAGGCTTACATGCACTCTGCTCCTTCAATTATGATTTCACACTCCTATTTTAGTACTTTGCCACCACCAACCTGCTTGCTCTCACCGTCTCTCTGTTTTCACAGACCCGCAGGCACTATACTGGAGTCAGGGGTGGGTTCAGAGGTGTGCGTGTCGGTCATACCAGAGGTGTGTGTGCCAGAGTGGTCAGTGTGTGTGTGGCTGCAGTCCGTCGGGTTGGAGAGGTACAGAGACACTCTGACAGCAGCAGGATACACCAGCCTGGAGAGCCTCCTGGCTCTCACACACCAGTAAGTGCACCTTCGCGTGAAAATCACTCATCACATTTCTTTCTTCAAAAACATGAGCTGCACAAACAGTGCTCAACAATTGATTCTTCTATAATTAACAATCAGGATGAGAGCCACCTTTAGTCAAGGTGGTGGAAACCTGGAAATCAACAATCCTAACACTTACAGTATTTTGTGGTATTACACCAATTTCTTTATTTGCACACATAAAAGAGCAAGAGATAAACTATGTCTGGTGTGTTTTTTACACAACTGTTGCCATACGATTTTCAGCATCTGGCACTCTTAAGGGTTAAGTATGCTTAAACGAACTAGTTCATATGAAGAAAAAAAATTAGAGCTTGGAAGACAACTTGTGCATACTTCCTTACTTCAGCATGGTCACTGCATGTGGAGGTTTTAGACACTGTTCAATGATCCCATAAGAACACTGAAACATTTACATTTTGTGAAGATGTCAGTAGATGCCTTAAGGCATTTGTACTATGCAATTACACAAACATGTTGGGGTACTTTAATTGCCCCATTTAGTGACTAATGTGAGCAGGTTTCTATTTTGTCAAACAGTGAAATACTCCTTTAATTAAAGGATAACTCTAGCACTGTTTAATCCTTTTAGTTTCTTTGTATAATTCCCCTAAAGACCCCCAAATCACCGGTGAGATTATCCAACTAAATGGTCTTGTCTAATGTAGCTTATTCCTCTGTGTCTCACAGAGCTCTGCTGTCATCCAAAAATCACATAAAAGATGTGATATATCCCATAATTGTAATGAACGTGGCCCTTGAAATAGAATGTGAAGCTTCTGCAACTGCACCTTTATGTCACTGAGCATGCTCTAAGATGTGGTTCCTTGTTAACTTTGCTTTGTTGCGTTGCTTTACTCTTTTATCTGTTCTAATAGTTCTGAATGACAATGGAGTTCTGTGGCAAACGAAGGCGTCAATTATATCAGGCTTTGACTATACAGACAACTTGATAACAATGGTTATAGCTCAATTGGTAGACAGGGTTGGCCATTAATTGTCAGGTTGGTGTTTAAACAGTTATTCTTGTGTCCAAGAGCAGACACTGAAGCCCAAATAGTGCCTATGTGTCGGTGGGAAAAACTTAAGTCCCTTTGGATGAAATTGTCTGCCAGTTTTGATGATTGAAAAAAGGAAACTCCCTGCCCAGATTTATTTTTTGAATACTGCGTGGTGTGGCTTTTTGTGTTTGAGCACATCTTTGTTTCTGCATCCACAGGGAGATGGACAGACTTGGAATAATCACACCATCACACCAGGACATAATAATGGCTAGTGTACAGCAAGAAATGTTGTCTCAAATGCAGCACATGCAACACACAATGGTTCCAGTTTGAGCCGGAGAATGGATACAAACCTGTCTTGAGAAGATTTTTCATTTACCTCATCCATGCACTTTAGAGGGACTTTTTACCAGTGGACTGGAGTAAAGTGAAAGTATGGAGAGAAAAGAGGAGAGAGAGCGAGAGAAACGCAGCACTTTTGTGAACTTCCATCCTGTGGAGTTTTCTAAAAACCATGATCTGGACGTGGCCACAGATAGCATTAAGCTACTGCGAGCTCAGACTGAAGCCTCATCCTCTTATCCAGTTCTATTTTTCAATATTTCATTATTTGTTTTGTGAAGGCTGACATGTAAGGCTGTGCATAAGCAGAATGGCTTTCAACATTCCTTTCGCTGCTTTGGGCTTGACTTGAATAAAATGTGTTTTGTGTTTGCTCATATGTATGCATGGGTGTGTGTGTGTGTGTGTGTGTGTGTGTGTGTGTGTGTGTGTGTGTGTGTGTGTGTGTGTGCGAGCGAGCAAC
>JBBPCS010000393.1:8246084-8256388 GCA_037974645.1 Hollardia meadi | reverse complement strand
TGTGTGTGTGTGTGTGTGTGTGTGTGTGTGTGTGTGTGTGTGTGTGTGTGTGTGTGTGTGTGTGTGTGTACACGTTTTTGTTACCTATTGTGGACCTTTTCTGGAATAAACATCGACCTTGTCAGGAACAGTCCTAATGTGGCAAAACGTTGTTTCTGAGGTCGTGGTTGGGGTTTGGCATGAATTGGTTAGGCTGTACACAATAAATCGAAGACAATGCGAGGATAGCTGCGCAAACCTGTGTATATATCTATATGTGTGTGTGTGTGTGTGTGTGTGTGTGATCAGGAGAAAAGACAAAAAGAAAGGGGAAACCAAGAGAGAGGGACAATTTCATTCCAGGACAATTGTGAAGGTGGCTGCTGATCCCTGTCCATCACGCGTTCCATCATAGCGCCGACATGGCTGACTTGTCACCCTGAGTGACATTCGCGCAACTCTGGCTTACACATAAAGTACACGCATACACAGCAGAGTACAATGAACACACACTGCACTCACTGTAATGTAATGGTGACTGCTGACTACAGCACGTTTTCTCTCACTTGGTTGTACTTTAATGTAGAAATTTGACTTTTCCTTTTTCTGGGTTTGTATAGAGAGACTGTGTGTTACTGCAGATAGCCAGCTAGAATCTTAATGGAAGCCATATTGAACCTTGTTTGTTTTATTCCAGTGTATTTTTAGTAGCAAAGCCTGTGAAGATGGATAAAAATGGCCTCCCTGGTAAAGATTTCATATCATTATGTTTGTGTGTTTTCAAAAGTCAGAGTGATTTATATATGAGCCTCCCTTTTATGATCCATCAACAGCACAACAAAATGAATTATGGCCTAAAGACAGCACTGACATACATCTTTGTGCAATTTAATTTTACAGTGCAGCTAAGAGTCTTGAATTTATATTGTATGAGTCCACGCAAGCTGTGGAAGGACTGAGAACTATATTTTCTGAGACATTATGGTGCCATCTAGAGGGCAAATTATGCAAATAACATTTTAACATCTAAAAGATTTTAGCTGGTTTGTGATCTGGTTAATTTAGAAAAATACTAACGATCCACCAAAATTCTTTTTTACACAATATAATCTTTATTTTCTTTTACACAGTGATCAGCTACAAATACTGTTGCCTATCAGGCAGGTTAGCTTTAGCAGACACAAATAATACATATGTTACAGCAGTGCTCATCGACTTTTCATTATGGTTGCTGTCTGTGGTAACAATTTGTTTTTTTTTACTGAACTGCAGAAAATGTAGGTTATTTCAGTTTCCTCAGTTTGTTTAATTTGTTAATTTATGGTTAATCCAGTGTTACACAGCCAACATGCTTTAGCTGGTTGACAAATTGTCTCTTTTGACAATTTGTCAAAATCTTTACAACTTGTTCAGACTTTCTTTTGACAATTTGACAAATAGACAGGATAGAAACATCTTAGATGTCTCCCAATCACACATCCATATGCATGCAAACACATGCACCGACAGAGACAGGGCATGTATAGACTTACATGCATGCACGCGCGCGCGCGCACACACACACACACACACAAAAAAAAATTGATTCACTTTTTTTTCCTTTTGTTTTCTCTATCTCTTGGCTCTAAATCCTGAAAAAGTCTAAATGCATGGTTGCCATATATTGTTTTAATTCTGCTTCAAATATTTGGTATTTACTGACAATGAAATGCTCTGTACGGTAATATTTTTGAGGTTGTTTTAGAATGATTGCATGTGACTGAAATATCAAAAGCAGTTATGAAAATGAATTGGTCAATAAGGCATTTTGAACAGAACCATTCATAGTCAGATCAAAGTTTCCTAAGTAGAACACCACACATCACTGTAAAAACAAAACACTGTGCATATACAGCACACAAAACCATTAAATGTGTTAATAACAACTAATGAAAAAATAACAAAACGTGTACAATTTCATAAGGTTGCAGTAGCCACACATATACAATAAAGTGCTAAAAAATAAAATCATGTACAGTTTTGACATCCCCCTAGTGAAAATATACCGTGAATTAGTTAGTCAAAAAGAGAAACCAATAACGTGCGTGTCCATATTGCATAGCCAGAGCTGGCACAGTGCAGCATGACTCATGAAAACAAAAACAGCGGACAGCAGCACTGCAATAATACCTCACTTAACAGCCACCCAAATCCTTCACAGTGCCACTCGTGTGATTCAAGTTTATTTTTCTGCTTTACATCAGTCAGATTGTCCAGGAATTGATGCTTTATGGGGTTTTTTGCATAACATTCTGATAGTTGTATGTCTGTAGGTTTGTTTGAATGCATGTGAGCGTATGCATGATTGCATTGTGGTACACTTCATTCCTTAAGTCCCTGTTGGCAAATCAAACTTCCACATGCAGTTGGGGCAGCAAGCATTCATTCTCATAGTGTCCTCATGGCTTCATTATCAAAACCTCACAGCTTCTGTCTGTGGAGACCGCCTCTGGCTCCACCCATCACTGCCGTCTCCACTGTGAGTTACTGAAAGAGCAGAGAGACAGATGAAGAAACACGTACAGGCGATATTTACTAATCTCTGTTCTGTGAATTAATAATAAATGACACATTAACTGTACACTCACTGTCTCACTCTCCCCATCTGAGCACCCTCTGGAGCTGTAGTGCAGAGGAGAGTACACCCAGCTCCGATCCTCCTGGTTCTGCTGTTATCGCATACAGCCAGCAGAGGGCAGCAGCAGATGGAAGGAGATGATGAGGAAGATGAGAGGAGTTGGGCAAATATACATTTATAAAGACATTTCTAAGACTCTCAAGAACACACTTCTTCTACATGAAGATGTGTCTGAATTTGCAGTTTAATTTGGATAAAAAAGGAAAATTTACTCAGAAGGGATGACATATCCTGGATATACTGGCTAAGATTGGTGTAATTTCACTTTAAAGCCCCTAAAATAATATTTTCTCCATCAGCTTTTTATTACAACAGATTGGATCCTCAATAAGTCAGAAGAGTTTTGATTGTTTCACATCAGATTTTTTATGGTTTGAAGTGGGTGGGACTAAATTGGAAATACTGTAGGTAATGTGCTTATGTTACAGGGCGCTGTCAATCCCATCTGATCAAACCACACCCACACAGTCCAGATGGTGAGTTTTCTCTTAAGTAAGTCTTAAATAATTCCTAAGAAGGGTTCCCCCCCTAATTTTAACATCATTGCGGCTGATTTCACCATGAATATTTAATGTTATACAGAAATACTTCATATTTGGAACCACATTTTCAGGGGCTTTACAATGCCCCTAGTGCAGTTTTAATAAACAGGTGATTTCCAATGTTAAAAATGATTTCATTCTAGCTGGGCACTGACAACACTAATCAGCTTGTCAGCTCCTCTGGGCTGCCTGAGTGCTACAGGGCTGAGGCTGAGGGATGACTAAAAGCACAAAGCCAATCCAAGCTACGGTTAACTAACTACAGGTCCAAGATCTTTCAACATTTACATGAGCGTTTACTGCTAAAATGTTACATAAAGATGGATGCTCCCTTCAACTGCACGAGATGGCCCTTCAGAAGCTGCAGTCATTAATATGCAATGCCTTTTTTGCAGACTTTAACAGTAAATAAATAATGCGAAATATACTGTGGCTTTATTCTTAAGTTCGTCTGAAGATCTATAAGTAGCTGTGCTTGCGACAATCCCCATGGATTGCAACAGTCGCCCGCAAGGCTATGGTATGTGGAAACAAATGATTCTAACTACTTTGGTGGCAACTTACATTGTAACTCGAGCTAGAGTTTAGCTTACGACGGCCAAGAACTGGAGAGTACACCCAATATCTGCCATCTGCATACTGATGGATGGACACGCATGCAGATGAACACACAGAAAAATGAATGATTATACGGAGGAGAAAAGATGAGAGAAGCTGTTATGATAAAGAAGGGAAAGGAAATCAAGTGGAACATGGAGAATTATCACTATAATGTAACACAAAGAGAGATAATTATGGATAGCTGTGCATGACAGTGACGGGGCGCATGAATGCAGATTGACAGATATAAATACATCATGCTGTGCAGGAAAGACAACCCCAGTGTTTTGCTGATGCATTCAAAAGCATGAACTGTGACTGGTGGCAGCCTTGTGCTTTGGAAAAAACAGCATTGCAGCCAGAGCAAACCCGATAGTACTTGCACACTGTAAGACAAACACACGCCCTCCGCCCTCACCATCATAACTCTATCACGCTGTCCTGACTGGGACACTGCAAGAGACCCAGTAGATCAAAGAAAAAACAAAAGAGGAAAAATGATCTTTACTCTTTGGAAGAGAACAAAACAACACTAAAGAGAGCTTCCTGCAGTGTACTCGTTAAATCCTTCGATGAAACAGTTCAAATCATTGTAAACAAAATCCAGCACTGGCACACGATAATGGGAACTTACAAAGTAGATGTCAGACACGTGCACCTCCCCATCCAGTGAGTTGTGGCTGCTGGACACAGACAGCTGATTGCTCGACGCATGCGGCGCCTGCTGAGGCACCTGGGGGCTCGGGGGCTGGGAGGAGGGAGGTGTCGACGGGACATGGTCAGAGGAGGAGTGAGGAGATGCCGGGCAGATGGGAGTAAATGCTGAGGCGGGAGGGAGGGTGGAGGCGTCGTGAGCTGAAGTAAGCATTGTGGATTGTGCAGCTGAGCGAGAGGTCGGGGAAGAGAGAGTGGAAGACTGAGCGGCCGTGGGAGAGGTGAGTGGTTTGGTGGATGGACGGATGGGTGAAGCTAGTGTGCAGGCCGACTGGCTAGCTGATATAGCAGCAGAGGAGGAAGACACAAAGGAAGGAGAAAGGGTGGTGGAGGAATATGCCAAGGATGGAGCACTAGAGGGAGGGGTGGCTGAGGCCTTGACATCGGGCTGACGATCAGGTGACAGGTGGCTCGGAGAGGTCATTTCTGTCAACTGTGTGAGCTCCGTGGTCTTTGGGATTTTACTGCAGGAAACAAGACAAGGAACATTGTTTAAATACCGTCACACAGACAGTTTTATCTTAGTGTGGTACTGATGTTTATGTTTGTACCTGAGCTCCACCTCCACTGTTATGGTGTCCTGCTTTTCCCCGTGGACCTCAACTTTCTGTGACCTGAAAGTGCACAGGATGATGCAGGGTGTGATATCAGCAGGGAAGGTACAGCACGCACACAGTACATTGTTTTTGACCGGACATCATTATAGATGCATCAATGCATATTCATGCAACTATTCTCACCTGGATATGCATGGCGAATGCATTGGCCTCCTGTAGCGTGAGTGCTCTGGTGTATCAAAGGGGGTGGTGGGCAAGGAGTTGTTAGAGGACAGCGTGGTAGCAATAGAAGCTGTGGTCGCATCCTCAAAGGAAGGAGGAGTGCAGGGTGGCTCTCTCCCTAATACGCATTAACCAAAAAATCGATTATGAAACATCAGATGAAAATATTCTACATAAACAAGAAAGAAGCATTTATTACATCAGGCATAATCAAATTAAACCTGGATTGTGGGACTTTGTTTTCTGTTAGCTTCAAGCCCTTACCAAAACAATGCTCATTAAGCTGATCACCGCCAGATAAATCTCTCTGTATTTCACGGTACACCGGAGTTTTTAAACCAGTGTCGGTGGCGACTTTCCTTCGCTGGCTCACTGGTTGCGATGTGTTTTAGCCAAGATTTGTTTTCCAGATCAGAAAAGGGGGAATAACCATAGTGACAGAGTAGGCTTCAGTAGGGGCTACAGCAACTAAACATATGTCGGAGCCTTCACCATTATAAGCATGTCAACAGTGTTTGTGTAATTACTCTCACTGCCAGAATGTGTAGACTGAAGTTCCGCATTTCAGGTTTAAATATAAGTATGTGCTTCAAGCCGTTTGGTATTAAGCTTCCCGTTTTCACTGGGAATGGAAAACAACCTTTGATGAACCCTGTGCGTAACATGTTCTGACTGTATCTCGTTGTGGGCTAACAGAGTTTACAAGAAGTAAACTACCATTGTCCTCCAGCCTGAGGAAACTGCGAGCTCCTCGCAGGTTCTCCAGGTTGTCCATGTTCTCCAGGTTGTCCAGGTTTTCCTGCCTCTCATCACTCAGCGAGGGACGCTGCCCGGTAGAAATGGCTCCAGCACTGGACTTGGACATGGAGAAAGCCCCTCGACCTCTCTTCGATGGAGATGATCGCAATGCTGTAAAGGCAGCAAATAGTTTACATGCATTCTCATTTCAAAAATGTCTTGTGCACAATTGTATACTCACAGCAGCTCTTCTTGAAGACAATGGTGCTACAGAATTTGTAGAACCTCTCAGCATAGAAACCAGGTCTGTGAACTGACACTGTGTCCTGTTGGGGGGACAGGATAACATTTGATACAGTGAGGTTTGTTTTACTTGGATACAGACCGTTACATAACAGCGATGTGAGAGATACTCACTCCATCATGGATGAGGGACTTCCAAGAGTGCTCCAGTTTCTTGATGAGCCTGTCCAACGAGACAATTAAATTATTTAGATAAACTCATTGACTTCCTGTGGTCACCTGGCAACTCAGGGCTGAACCAGTGGCTACAGTCCCATTTGCAATGTTAATGTGCATTTTAGGAACTACATTTTATGCGACACACCACACATGTCTTATGTCCACGCTTGTCCTGAGAAAAGCTGTTAAGAGTCTCTGCAATTTGTGTTTATTTATAGGGAGTATGGCATGTCTAGAATTGCTTTTTCTCTCCATCTTTTAATGTTTCTTGTAGACACATAATGTCTGGACTACTATAAGTGATCTTATAAATCTTAAATCTTAAAAAGTCTTTTAAAAAAAACAACTAATCAATTCCCAACTTTGAAGCTTGAGAAAAGTCCAACTTTGTCATTCAATGTAATTTAATATTTAGTGTCCTGAAGTGCCGAGTGAAAGGCAGACTGAAATGACTTCGAGCACTTGTGCTCCTACCCATTTCTTAGTTTTCTGTTAGAAGCATGTGCAAGACATCTGACGTTGTGAGAAACTCTGAAAGCTCCACTTATGCTGGAAGAACAGCTTTTACACAAATAGGACAAAAAGAAACCGTGTAATTCTCAAAGAACCTGCAATGGGTGAAATGTCCTAACTGTGCTGCCAAGCAAGCGTCTCAGCACTCGGGTGATATTTGCATGTATTTACATGAGGTAATATGTATACATTTGGCACAAAATTGGTCTCTTTCTATGTAAATGAGCCTCATTGCAGGAAGAAGTCCAATTCACAAAGATCAGCGCTAATAGCCACACACGGAGTGAAAATTATTCCTCACGATGGGGTCTAATTGCCAAAGACTTTTCACATTCATCATCAATATGGTGCACATACCAATAAAAAGACTTCAATATCCTTCTGTTACTCGTTCATTCTTATCTCCTCCTCCCCCTCTTCTCCTGCTTCCTTCTATCAGCTGATTAATGGCCGTTTGCTCTTTTGCCACAATCTCCATCAGCCAGTTGTATCTTTGCTGTTCTGTTCTGTTGTGTGTGTGTGTGTGTGTGTGTGTGTGTGTGTGTGTGTGTGTGTGTGTGTGTTATACTTTGCACCATGGATAATTGCGATCTGACTACCTACCTGTAGGACTGCAGGATGTCAATGATTCCAACGAACAGCAGGAGGCGCTCTCCTTTACTACCCACAGCTGGAATACCACCCATACTACAGACAGAGAGAGGAGGCATTTCCATCAACTGTGAATGTAACGTGAAGATAAGAGCAAACCCTATAAAATGGTGACTCACGTGTCATCGTGGTCCAGTGTGTCCCTGCATGTGGAGCCCCCCTGGATAGACTCCATGGCGGTTGAATACAAGGCTCTCTGAGCTGCACGCCTCTTTTCATCGCCGCCTCCTGCAGGTGAGCCCAGGGACCGGCGCTCTCGCTCTGCTTGGGTCTTGTTGTGGACCCCCAGCAGCAAACTGTAGTCCATAATCTTAAAACTTTCCAGAACCTGACATGAAACACACACATGATATTTCAAAACATTTACGAATCTCCTGAGAAAATAAAAAAAAATGTATGCATGGATATGATTTTACAGCTTGGGCCATAGCAAAAAGTAACCTCTTTCTCTCCCCTCTCTTCCTCTATTTTTCAACTCCTCTGTAATTCATCTACTCTTTATTTAATTTAAATAGTTACATTTATGTGTGTTTGGCTTGGCTGCTTTGTTAATATAAAATAAAATGGACAGTCTTAATCTACTTTTACAAAATACTGTTCATCCATCTCCTCCCCCGTCTTCTTTTTCTCACCAGACAGTCTCTCTGCAGAGTTCTGACCAGAGCGCTGTATGTGTCCTGGTCCAGAGTGAGGCCTTCAGGAACGTCAGTCAGAAAGTCCAGGTCTTTAAAAGTGGGTTTGGACTTCTCTCGTTCCTTCTTGGATGCTCGTCTCTTGTATGTGGAGCCCTTTAGGTCAAACTTGAGGTGCATGCGTACAGAGCGTGGTAAAATATTGTTCATCACAACAACTCTGATGTTCTTGCCCCCACACTGGACGCAGTAGAGGCCAAAAAACTTTGGCAGCAGAGTCCGGGGGTTCTGGTTCAAGTTCTGGCAGGGAGTGTTCATGTGGCAGACATAGAGAAAGGGAGAATGAAAGAAATACAGCACATTATTTGGTAATATGGCATGCAGTCTATGTGTTTCAGCCCCAGTACCATTCACCTGCCACACAGCGTGACCCATCCACACGCCTCAGCCCATTCTTGTGTGTCTCTGCTGTGTGCATGCTGAACCTCTTAAGGAGTACTTAGCCTGTGTCTCGGTCAGGTACAACCTCTCTGCTTAGATCTATTACAAAGTCACCTGCTGACGTAACTGCTGACTCTGGCCAACCCAAAGGGGGTGGGATAAGGAGGATAAAGATGACTAGAAGTTTCATCTGCTGTGTTGCTCTTAAGCATGCACTCCACATCCATTCACCCAAATCTCTAAATAGACATACTATAACAAAAACATGTGACAACAAGGTTTTAATGTTTCTCTCATGGGCAGAAAGGAAAATTTAGTAGAAATGAAACATTTTCTGAACCTGCAGATAAAAAATACTAGTTTCCCAAGCTTTTTTGCTACTTGAATTCCTCATACTAGATATTAGTATAGAGGTTTCAGTGTGTATATGTATATTGAAACAATTTGGAAACAGCTATTTAACTGATTCTTATGAGGGAAGGGCTCGGTTTGACTTACCATGTAGTATCCAGGAAGGAGTTTCTGTAGAAACTCTGCCTCTTTGTGCTGAACAGTTTTGATGATGAACTCGTCATCGCGGGTGACGTAGAAGATGGAGCCACTAGCTCCTGGATTTGTCAACTCAATCAGGGGCTCGTTACACAGGGAATACTAGCCAAAACACAGAGGAACAAAGAAAAATTTAAATTTGATCTAAATGTGTGTTTTACCTTTAAGTATGACAATGCGAACAATAAGTTTGTAATTTTACCCTACATTTAACACTTCGTGGGTACTGCAGGGCTGCCTATAGCGCTGTTAATGTTAGATCCAACAGAGCTTTCAAACTGCCAGGCGAAAGACTAATACATCTACCCACTCACATGGCATTTCTCATCAGCAGCAAAAGGGAAACTTTGTTTTAAAGTGCAAGTGTGCATACACTGCTGAGTACACAAATGAAGGGTGTGGGTGGGAAGAATTACCTATCTAGAAGAGTTTAAATTATACAATCTGAAATTTAAATTGTATTTCTGACATTTACGCCATTTATCAGTGACTACAATGAAGTTGCTGAATACTTTGTGCAGGAATTGTGCTAAACTGAGGTGCATCGCATTAAAAATAAAAACTCCAATAGCACCAGTTGGTTTACATTTACACTAAAAGTCTTACAATGAAGTAAAGCCCATGAAGACTTTGTAAATAATGAAATCAGTTCGAATGAAGTTGGTTAGAATCTGGGGACAAGACTGACTTAATTAAGTGCCCATTGCTTTAAGGTAATTTGTCTTGCAAAGTAATTTAATTGTCTCAGGCTTAGTGAGCACAATGCACTTACACTGGTGGCTCCACCCCCCAACTCCACCATGCACACAAACACATGTAGACACAAACACAAACTACTCTCTGACTGTCTGCTGCCACTACTTGAAGTCTAAAAAAGAAAGCTTTAGTCTGCTAATCTCCCTCTGGCACAGGAAGAATATGAGCTTAAACGTGCAGCTGAGAACGCCACGCGCACGCATGTGTGTGTGTGTGTGTGTGTGTGTGTGTGTGTGTGTGTGTGTGTGTGTGTGTGTGTGTGTGTGTGTGT
>JBBPCS010000393.1:8235383-8245984 GCA_037974645.1 Hollardia meadi | reverse complement strand
GTGTGTGTGTGTGTGTGTGTGTGTGTGTGTGTGTGTGTGTGTGTGTGTGTGTGTGTGTGTGTGTGTGTGTTTGTCATAGTAAAGAGGATTTAGATCTCTCCCTAGCTAAGAAAGTGGTGGCCTGTTGCTGTGACATTAATGTGACACTAAACACAGGACTAGATTATTACGCCAGAGGCTCACTGAAGTATAATCTGTTGGATTAAATAATCATATGTTCACAAACATCCAAAGTAAATGCATATACAGTACATGAGCGTACACACATGCTAAAACAAGTTGTTTGACCTGCTAAACTGATTAGGACATTTCTTTTCTTTAATATACATAATTATCAGAAACCTGTCATTCATTCATGTTTTGTTGTATTTGTAACATGCACATTGGAATGGTTGGAATTGATAGCCACGAGGGATTAGTGTGTGGTTGTATTATAATTCCATATCAGATTATGTAAAGCACTCTTCAGATTTAGCTATGGAGAGGAAGAGAGACATGGTAAGAATTTATTTTAAAAAAAACATGTCGAGGCTGTGGAGAGGAGGAAAATGACAACTGAGCACAAAGTTCACTTGTCACTGCTCCACATTCATTCAGTTAAGGTGTAACTCATCACACAGCAGCTCGTCTTTATCAGGTCTACTGGGACTGTGTGTACACATCCCTGATGTCCATGTGTTTTGTGCCAGCCTGCAGTGAGCCACTGACACTATGAGCCATTTACAACAGAGCAGCAGTGACTTGAATCCTCACACTGTTATCTAACAAAGCAATTTATAATTCATTTCAACAGCTTAGGTTCATCCAGCTACAATTTTCTCTATCTGCTTTTGTTGCAATTTTTTGTTTGTGTAGTCTAGGCTTTTAAGTCAATGTGCCAAGCTAGATCCATAACGTTATATGATTGAATGGTAGGACGCTGCCCACTTATGTGCAACTTCTCTCCCCCAGTTTGAATGAACCCCAAATTGACTTCTTTTTTTTTGACAATTTGTCGCTGGCCGACAATAAATAACTCGAGCCCTAACTGATCGACATACGAACCGGCGTCCCCCAGGTCAAGCTGTAGGCTCGTCCTCCCGTCATCCCCGGTTTCCGCAGTCCTCTCGTCCATCTCGGGACGACGACGCACAGCCGTATCCTCAATAAGAACTCGATGATGAGAATTGATGAGATTCGAAATGTAGAAATCCTGTCATTTCACCCTCTTCGATGTCTAACGCTGCAGTTACAGTGTAGAGCCAACATCACTACGCTAACGTACTATATTTGTCGCTGCATGTAGGCAAACGCAGCCGCACGTTCAGGCCAGTGATGCTGATCATCTGCCGTTTCTGTGCGTCATCATTTGCACGCAACGACCGATGCGCGTGCCGCTACAGTGTACTGCTGAGCTCACACAAGTAACCTTTTAGCGTAATAGATTATCACTAGCATCATATACTAATACCTCTAAAATGGATGAGGCCATTTTTTTTATAAGGCTCTGCATTTAATGCGGATGTCCACAAGGGCAGTATGGAATTCTATAGATGGCTAGAATTGGAAAAAATAGTTGAAAACATAAAAATACAAGTCATGGGAAATATGAATTTTATGGAACTTTATGCAACATCTTCTAAACTTACAAAAAAAAGTCAGCCCAGCAAAAGCAACATGTTCTCACTTTTAAAAAAAACCCAATTTCACAGCCTCCTCTTTTCTTCAATTTATTAACTATGGAAAGCAACCAATAAGGCCACTGTCAGAGAGAACATGCCCTTCAATATTATTTCCATACCTTCATGATAACTTCACATTTACTGTCATTTTACTTTTATTACCACAGTTATTAAATAAATGAAAATTTCAAATAATGGACTTTCAAAATAGGTTAATAGGTTTTTATCATGTCTAATTTTCCATCCATTTTTTTCTTTTCTTAGCTTAAGTTACTCCTAGTAGAAGGCTGAAGTAATTACATCAACATGGTAACGCTTTATTTTAGGGTCTGTATTTTCCTGTTCAATTGGTCTAATAAAATTAGTTGCTAGCAAAACCTTTATTTTTTTACATATGAATACAATACATGAGAAGAGTTTCTAGGATATTAAGGACTCATGAAACAAAGCTTCATCATTATTGTAAAATTTACCATTAGGCCTATTTGAGGAAATATTGAAACTTTAAATATTCAAAATTTAAAGTATTACCTTACCAATATTAATAATTAACCTTGCATTAATTATAAAATATCTTAACAAATATATTCTAATATATAAACAAGTATATTAAAATAAACAGAATCCTATTGTAACCAGTCATAAAGCCAACAAAACTACCAATAAAATAAGATTTTAATAGATGCATCTAAAATGAATGTCGAGAGCATTTATTTTTTCAATTTTATTTGTCATAAATTACAACCACACCTGTCCCTTCAACAAGTTAAGTGCAAATAATATTATCAGTAGCTTTTCATAAATCTGAAATTGATGGCATCTTATGTCTTTACATAAAACAAACAGATGTGAACAAACTTGCAGTTAACATTCAGAAAATTCTAGATAGTATTTGTAAAAGAATATGGGAATGGCTGTTTTGAGTGTGAAGTAAGATAGTAGTGCCTCTACTTTGGAAAACCAGTGAATGTCCTCTCAAATGGTTTTATGGATTTGGCATGGGTGGGTTCTGGTGGTTAGTTGCACGCTGAGGATCATCAGGCCTGCCCTCCCCAATGTTGGGTTTAAAGACTGGCCGTCACAAGTCCAGACACACACGCACACCAATACCATGAAATCCATGGGAGAGTTCAGGAGTCAAACAAACACATAGGAGACATTACAGGCAAGTAGGCAGGTCCTTCTCCACAACCTGAAATAAGAAATAATTAGAAAGGTTACTCTCTCTGCAGAGATTATGAATGTAAGAATGACAGCACTGCAGCATCATGGACAGAGATAAACTGTTCACTACAAAGCTCAATACAATATGGATATGCAATTAAAGTTTGAGCCTCAAAATAGCAGGAAACTATTGTATGCACCAACATCATATGCCAGGTGCTGCATTTCACAGAATGCATAGAGATTTTATTAAAATCATACCAAATGCCACTTACACTGGGATCATCTGTTGGGCCGTATCGCTTCACCACTTGTCCCTCTCTGTTAATAAGAAACTGTTGAGGAACAAGACATGAAACGATTAGCACAACATGTATTTTTCATGAGGTTGAAGCAAGAAAATCGAGCAAAATTTTAGTGACAATGCTTCTTAAAAATGGATATTAACTAACTATATTAGCACATTACCTTTGTGAAGTTCCATTTGATGTTACTGTGGAGAGAATAAAAAAAGATCAATTAAAATACAACCTGCAGGCTTTAGCACCAAGACGGCTGTGTCATCCTTCATGGAGCAGAGGGGGTAGTCAGCTTTAGTTCAAGTTTACAATAGTGACCAGTTTCCAGGGTGGAAAATTATTCAATCCATAAAATTAACTTCTCAACCCACTCCTGCAGCATGATCTACCTCTCCGCTTTCCATTTGTATGTTCAATATGCAACACTGATATATTCACCAAAACACAATCTCAATAGTCAGCTGTTGTAATGTGACGACCATGATAGTATAATCCCTACAATGTAGTTATGAAACATCAAACGAGAAACAAAGAAAAAAGCAGTAGGATGAAGTAATAGAAACAGAACAGGATGTGTATGACACACTGTGTTCCCATTCCAGGGTTAACCGACCCAACATGGGTTGTATTCTTGTAGTTGTGGCTACTGCTGCCATCAGTTATTTTTATATTTTATTTACCAAGTTAATTGCCGAGACATGACGACTCACAGATTTACAAATACTGTTAAAATCCTTAAACACTGAAAATAATTTGGTGAATAAAAGAGGAATCGTGCTCATAAGTATTAATAAGTTTGTAATCATGTCTTCCATATGTTGCTTTCTTGTAGGAGGACATTTATATAAATACACATCTGATACTTTTCAAAAAAACTGAAATTAAAATTGAAATTTAACTTCTTAAACATAACATTACACTGAGGGAGCAAGTTGCCAAAGAAACGGGGCCTAATACATAATGCTCAATGGTAACAATGATGTACTGAAAACAAAACCCACCAAAAAAAAAAACCTTCTCAGTGTCAAACTTGTATTCTATGAAAGACTCTTATTTTGTGTATACAACGTCATGTGACTTTTTGTTGAAAGGAGAGAAAAATAGGGCAATAACTCACTTTCCCAGGGTTCCCTTGCCTTTGGGCTGTGCCTTCATCCACTTCCACAGAGGGTGAGCATTGTCTCCATTCACCTCAATCTTACTGAAAAGGTCAAACTCGGCATTGTAACCTTTGGCGAACTCTTTAATCTCTGCATCAGTCCCTGGCTCCTGTATCAAACAACAACAAAAAAATCAAGGTTAGAAACTTTAGGAAGTTAGAAATGCAAGTTTGGTAACCTAGCTAATAAAGCTTTACATAGTGTGAACAAACACATTAAGTAATGTATCTAAATAGGCAAGAATCCAGCTTACATGCTTGATTTAATGGTACAGAAAATTATTATTTATCTAAATGGGGTCCGTCCTGCCAGATCACTTGATTCAAAAATAAAAAAAGAGTCGGTGAAAAGGTTGAAGATGAACAGCCAGTAGTTTAACAGGTCAAGGGTTGTGACATTGTTCATGTGATATAGCACAAAATAAATAAAACAAACAAAAGATGTGTTTTCATCAGTCTATTCTCCTTACCTGTCCTCCAAACTGGTTGCATGGGAAGCCCAGGATGCGTAAACCTCTCTCAGCATAGGAGGCGTGCATTCCCGCTAGCTGAGTGTAGTTTACCCTGGTCTTTCCTCATTTAGAGGCCACGTTTACAATGATGCACACATACCCTCTGGCAGAGGAAACCAGAAAAAATATTTTTTTAAGTCTAAATATGACAATTGCAAGAAGTATTCCACTCTGTACTGTTATTTTAAACTCTATGCAAGTTATTAATTCATACACCTTTATTTGAGCATGAGGATAAATTGTATTTTACCTGTATTTATCAAGAGACACCTCATTTCCATCAATATCCTTGGCAGAGAACTCGTATATTGATTTGGCGCTGTGCCAGTCCGCCACCTGAGCACACTGCAAATGAATGAAGAATGGAAATTGGGTGAGTGTGTGTGTGACTGAGTAAGACAGTTGAAGGTAGAGGTTTGTCAAGGCTAAGGTCCGTGAAAGTAAACCAAAGGTCAAAAATAAGATCAAGCCTAAGGAAAAAAAACCCAAGATGAATCAGATAAATGTGAGGAAAGGCGAGGAAGTTAACCTCTGCTCTAAATAGTCAGTGCACTTTGGCCCATTTGTGTCCTCATTGTTCACTTTACATACAGAACAGATGGAGGTTGAACCTCTAAATTAGTCGGCATGCAATTATAGCAATTAGTCACATTAAAAACAGAAACCTAAAAGAACTTATAAGGTTAATGTTTAATCAAACAGCTATTTTTTGTCGCATGAAGGGCAAATTTATTTTTTACTGCAAAAAATGAGGAAGTAAAAGGACACGTAAACCGTGAAGCTTGTCCCGATTTGATGTTAATTTACATCACCTGGTTTGTGGATTATCACCGCGGATTATTAGCAACTTTAACGGTACCCTTATCCGTTCTCAGGATACCAACGCTAACGCTACAGCAGAGCGAGCTAATAACGTCAGTCACGGTTTAATAACGGAGAAACCGAGAAATGTGAGTTAAATTTACGTGACTGAGTCTAGCCGAAAGTGTGAACCGTTAGTTAATATGTCCGTTAACTCCTAACGGATTTACAAATGCTAATATTATGCCTCGGGCTTTTACACGAGGCTAGCTTGAGAGGCTGTATCAACATCGAACCCATTTGTCGGTTACACTCCGTTCAAAAATAGAAAATGGAAACTTGACCTACGTGTTGTTCAGCATGCAGGCAGCAGAGGACACATAAATGTTTAGACCACAGCACAGATTAAGAAAGTCAAACATTACGGTAGTCTGTATACTCACCATGCTTCTAGACAGTGTTATTCTGCTCCCAACTAAACCTAACAACACCGTCGGTCTCCAGAACCACATGCCGGAAACCCTGACGACTCACATGACCTGTTAGCACCGCCCACTAAGAGGACACTAGCGCAGCTATTGGCTGTATATAAAACAGAGTATTTACGTAAATACAGTAAATGGTGGAGTTACACTCAGGCTTGTGGAAGAACTATTAAGGTGGAGGGTTAAAGTAGGCCGACACTTATAAATACGCAAGCTTTAAAACGCTCTCCGTTTCTCCGACAGACATGGGAACATTCGTCAGCACGGTGTTCAATCAACATCTTTCGGCTGGAAACTGTAACCTAATTAAATAAATATTTATCTTAAAGATAGTCATATAGACTACACAGCAATAACATGACATGCAAAAATGTAGGCATACGTTCATGTCATTTATTGACAGTACAATAAATTTGTTTATTATGTTAAATTTGTTCTGGAAAATCATTCAGGTATGCGATGACAATTATACTGTACATTTCAATTATTACCTTCTTCAAATATAATTCAATATTATTTACATCGAGTTAGTATGATGCATATTACATAGCCTATTTGTATTATTTTCTATTTTCTCTATAGGCGTACATATCATTGTTATACATTATATAACTTTTTTTTAAATTCTATTTTACACTTATTCTATTTCATTATATATTTATTTTACTTATCATTATTTTATTTAAGGGATCAAAAAAGTACTCCTGATTCTGATGTCATAGTAGCTTATGAAAGGAAAAATCCATCATGTGTGCATGAAAATTGTTTGAGGTAAGGAAACTTATTACTGATCCTTTGGAAATAACTGCATAACTCACATTTGTAGATATGTGCACAGTGAGAACCTGAGGACATTCTGTTATAGCATAGCCTGCTTCAGCGTCGATTTTACCCTAAACTGAACCATAATTTACAAAATGAAAATTATGAAGACTTGAAACTAGTGACTGAGACCATAAACTCATTAGAAAGCTGTTTACTGAGATAACAAATCAAGTGAGAAGTCATTTCCTCTTAAGCTTACATACAATGGACTGGTTGCACAGCAGACGTTTTGGACATGTCATAACAGGAAACTCATGATTGCTCCATTCCACTTAGAAGAGGCCTGGATATTGTGCATGCTGGTTCACTGGGTGCTTCTCAATGTCAAGGAAGGATCCTCAAACGGCTGAATTTGAAGGATCCTATGTCATCGAATGCCGCCGAAGGACTGTTCCAATGTCCAGGATCCTCCAAATTCGACAAAGGACAGATTCCTTCGCACAGTGATGCTCGTATGTATCCTTGGTGCAGCTGAAGTACCCACAATCCTATGCACACAAGGCTTAGCCGGTCTTTTAAAAATTGTGAACCCTTTTAATGACGCAATGACACAGGCTGGAAAATGATCACAGTAAACTTGAAATAAAATAATTACTACAATTGAATTTAGGGCATGTGGGGTAAAGGGCTATATTTAAATTTGAGCCCGTTCCGATCCACACTCCAGTTCAGAAGGTGGTGGTAAAGCTGTTTGCCAAATGCCATAAGACATCAGAGAAAGAAGAAGAAGAATGACGCAATGATGCACACTCGCTAGCTTGTTCCATACAGGACCGTCCAAGGATCTATCCTACCAAAGAAGGGTCCTTGATTTTGAGAAACACCCAGGCTGCGTTCCAAATCGCATACTTGTTCTTATTTATCTTAGTATATACTGCATCTGTTTTGTGTATACTGCTGCATGCAGTATCATTTGGGATACTTCATCATAACATTGTGCCTTGAACTTTGACCCTCTTGCTCATACATCTGTTGCACATAGTCCACACATCTCGAAAATGTAGCCCACTACTTATTTAAATGTGCTGTAATCTGTTGTTGCTGCTTCTGTCATCTCTCAATGAGCTGTGATCTGTTTGTACTCTCTCAGCGGCTCAGTCGACGTGACGTAACTTCCGCTGCGCAGAGGATTGTGGGTCAGAACAGTCAGAAAAGCATGCTGGTTTGCATACAACCGGATGTAGTAGGACATCCTGGTACTTTTGGCATACTGCATTTGGCATACTATATATTGGGACATACTAAATGTTTTCCTGTTATACTGATGGTAGTATGGATATTGGAACGCAGGGCTTACTGGGACACTTAATGTATTTCCTGGTGTGACAAGTCAAAATGTCTGCTGTGCAACCAGTCCGTCGGACTTCTTTTAGCAACCACTGAAGTCGCCCCCCTGCTGGCCATTTGAAAGAATGCGGGATTACTGGTGTACCGTATAGGCCAATGAGAGGACACAGACTTTCCTCCTTCTTCTGAGGGTGTGATCTTTGTGTTAACCCACTCACCTGGGTGGAAACATGTGATAGGATCTCTTGGGGATTATGAGATTTGATTTCTTGCCTAAACATGTTGGTGTAATGGGAAAGAGTCAGCTGCCATGGAAACACTGGAAAGCAACAGACAACAGGCATATACAATAATGAAAGGCCAATAATGCACTCATATCTGCTCGGGAAATTAGAAGTGTTTGCACTCAGTACTTATTGATTTGTCACAAGCCAAATAGATGATACACATGGAATAATGAGGATACTTGATTGTAAAGAAAGAATTATTCTTGTGTTCTTGTATGAATCTTAGGATACTCAATTCTTTCTGTATGCCCCAAATGATCCACAGCTTCTTTTTTTTGGACTCATTTTTTTTGGTCTTCTCTTCTGTCTGAAGTGTGAAAATAACTGGTATGTACAATTGACGTGTCAAAATTAAGAAGCTATAATAAGTATTGTATTTTTACCATTCTCCAAGATCTGCCTTTTTTTCAGGGTTTTTTTTTCCTTCAGCATACATGAATCAACGCTGAATGCTATGAAAATGATTAATTCATGATCAGCTGGGAATCAGTTTATAAAGCTGTAGTTTTATTCTTCTTGCAATAGAGGGCAGTCTCTAACTGTAGGAAAGATTACTTTGATGAGTTTTAACATTAATTACTTTGCACGTAACATGGAACATATGTTGAGAAAAAGGAGAAGATGTAGATTTTCGAATATGCAATTGAAGATTCTGTAAAGAGTGAAGGAAGTTTTATTGTAATATATATAATTTCTTCTTGCTAGTTTATTAGAAATCGTAGAATTATTTGTCTTTTTACTCCACTTAAATTAGGCCAAGGACTTATTCCTTTTAAAGTCCTTGTTCTGGGACATTGCTTGAAAATAGACACCAGTGCTCTGACGTCAGACTGGTGCCACAATTAAAGTCCCCATGAAACAGCATTTTTCTTCTTTAATTGGATATATTCCCTGCTGAAAATGGATATTGGAGGGGGACATGACACACAAAGGAGTCACTTAAACATGTAAAACAACAGGTTATCAATGGGAGAGAAAGGTTGATGGTTTATTTATTGGTGGTTTATTTTTGCATCACTTTTGCATTAAGACAGGCTTAAGTGTCCAGAGGGCAGATAGCAAACAAGTTGATCTTCATTTCAGGTAAAGCTTATATTTACTGTTTTTCCTTACTTATTACAGCTAGTGGTTTATTGATAGTTATTTAAATTTTTAAAATTTATATTTATATATATATATATATTTATATTTATTTATAAATAGGCTATTGTGTATCAGATGTAGTCAAAGACCCAGATGATACACAATGATCCCAAATGATCAAACTTTATCATGACTGAGAGAGATTTTAATGTATGATATTAATAAACATTAGAAAATAGGAACTAAACATGTTTGCAAGAAGCTGACAAGGTACAAAATATCAGACAATCATCATAACAGTAGTATGACATATTTCAAGATGAATACATCCATTTATTTGAAAGTACGACATGAAAAACATATTAGGATATCTATAAGTGAATACTATCTAGCAGTTATTTAGTTTTTGTTCGGTTCAGCTATTTTTTAATAGCTTTTGTGATAACAAACTACAGGCTTGGTCTTGTGTCAGCATGACATCTGGAAAAAGCACATGAGAGAGAAAGTCGAGCTACAATTTTAATCAATTATTTTAGTGACCTAGATGGTGACACGGACATTCAATGGTTATGAAACCACATCATCAGGTTTACATGAAGTGATTGGAACAAACTGACTTGCCATCCTGCAGTGCACCGTCTGGATCATAGGGGCAAACGAATGCCTGGGGTAATTAAAGCGATGCTAAATGCAAACTTGCTATTAGTGGAGGCAGTGGGTTGTCTGCCCTCCAACATGCACACGCACGCACAAACTGGTGTGCACAGGAAGTGTGGCTGGTTGATGTGGGGGTCATGTCTTCTGAGGAAGAGGCTTCTAATTAGATTTTGAAAAAACACAGAATGTGCCACAGGTTTCCACCTGAAACATCAGTTCAAAGCCCTTAATTAAAACCTCACATATAGCCAATTAAAACTCATATCAAAGAGCTTCTACCGTAAAAGACATCAGTACAATATATCAACAGTGTGTGTGTGTGTGTGTGTGTGTGTGTGTGTGTGTGTGTGTGTGTGTGTGTGTGTGTGTGTGTGTGTGTGT
>JBBPCS010000393.1:8203457-8228686 GCA_037974645.1 Hollardia meadi | reverse complement strand
GTGTGTGTGTGTGTGTGTGTGTGTGTGTGTGTGTGTGTGTGTGTGTGTGTGTGTGTGTGTGTGTGTGCGCGCATGCAGACACATTGATTGTATTTACTGTGTTTTTACACAATGTTGACATGAAACACACATAATTATGATGTAATATAGAAATGCATAATCATTACATAATTATTATGATCCGCTGGAATCATCAGTTGAAATCAAATCAAATTCACACTGTAGTACTTCCTATATCTGACAGCTTCATGTGGAAACTAACAATGAAGGAAATGTAAGCAAAATTAAAAAGTTTTGGTTTTTGTTGTTTGTTTGTTTTTTAAATGAGGACCCTCTTTAAAAGTTTTTTGTTTGTTTGTTTGTTTGTTTTAGGTGGCTACCGGCAGCACAAGCTGAAGGTAACATTTTTACCAGTACTTCATGTCCAGCAGGTGTTCCATAATTTGACAGTTCATCATAATACACTTGTGTGTACATGGCTGAACTTTTGAATGCATTTCATTTATCAAGAAAGAAGTGTGAGAACCCAAGGATTTATCGTTCAGCGATGACAATAAGTTGAGTTTAGCGCATGTAAAGCCTTAATAGGACAGTTTGCCCAAAAATGCAGAAAATTCTGTCATTATCTGCTCACCCCAGTGCCGATGGAAATTCGTGTGAAGTTTCTGAGTCCACAAAACATTGCTGGAGCTTGACAGCAAGACAGTGTTGCAGCATTCTCCTAAACAATTGAAGTAGATGGGGACTGGTTTTAAAACTAAAATAAACAACCGAACAGCTGAAATCTGAAATCAGCTGAAGTGTGCACCCCCACAGAGGAGATTTTGGCTTAAAAGAAATGTGTAAATAACATCTTTTCAAATCCATTTAGAATCCCACGGCTTCTGGAGACTTTGATCACACCAGATGAGCTGTATGGAACCATTTTATGTGTTTTTTGTTGTTGTTGGTGGTGGTTTTTTCACATTTTAAAACCCCCCAAACTCCCAAAGAAACTTCACCATGGGGGTGAGTAGATAATGACTACATTTTTATTTTTATTTTTTTTGAGTTGGTTATCTGGCCACCAGATGACGTTTTCCCAGCAAAATCCTGAGGGACACATCTCTCTCTTAGCTTGCTATATGCTCTAAAGCTGATGTCTTGGTCTCCTTGTGGTTTGAAACTTTTTAAACAGTTGCAGAGACAACCAAAACAATGGGCTTAAAGAAGCCAAACTTCCCAACAGAACAGGGGAACAATACAGTTTGGTGATAAATCTCTGTGAATTTGTCACTATTACTGACCCCTTTCACATAGTCATTCAAGCCATTGTTAAATGCATTGATTAGTGCAATTTTACCACTTTTAGATGCACAACACACCTTTCATTATTTCTGTTAAAACAGAAAATAAAGAAAAAGATTTGAACCTTATCAAATATTTAGTTAACAGAGTTTACCAGACGTTGAATCCCCTTGTTATTTAAAAAAAAATGTTTTTCAACATAACATTATAAGTTATCAAAAAGGTATGTTAATGCCTTTATGGATTTATTGTTTAGAAAAATATGTATATCTAATTGCGTGCACACAACACATTTATGAATGAATGCACACTCACGAAGGCATATTGTGAGGATTTTTCAAACATGATGTTGTGCCTTTTCAATCTTCTCTGTAAAGATGTTTTTTTCTTCACCCCCTAATTTTGTTGACTAAAGACTTTTAGTGTTATTACAGTCTATTTATGTAGTTGGTATATGGGCAAAAAAGTATTTTCCCTACATACTTGACTGGTCGAACGTCATGGCTAATCCAGGATGAATCATACTGCTGATGTACTAATCTAATGGTTCATCACTAATCTATAATTGACTACAATCTATTTTCAGAAAACTAGTCTAAATGGATCTCATTTGCATAAGTATTTTGTACATTTATTTAGGTCTTTTTAGAGCCATCATTGGCAGCACTTACAGCTAAATGTCTTCTGACGTATTTGTCTTCCAGGTTCACACACCTGCATTTGAACCACTCAAACTCAATTAGATTGTCTGAGGCACATTATTGACTTGGTATTTTCATGTCTCTCCAGTATTAATACACATTTTCTGTCGCTATTTTGTAATATTAGTGTTTCTTGCCTAAATGTTTTATTTTTGAGGTGTTCCTGGGAAAACAGAAATGCACTCTCAGTAAAACTAGTCTGATTAAATAAGGTTAAAGAAACCTGCTTTGATTAGACTGCTTGTTGCTGTGCTGAAAATGGCAGCAAAAGATTTTAACCAAAAGGAAAGAAAATGGAAATAAGTAGAATGAAATATAAAGAAAATAAGATACATGGATTACTTTTCAAGACAAAGACACAGTGTGGCATAAAATCTCTGCTCAGTATTAATTATAGACAGAAGGTCTGAACACATAGAGAGCTTGTGTGCAACCAGCCAAGCAGATCAGGCTCTAACCACAAGGAGAACTGAGAATACACAAAGCAAAATATATCAGAATTTAGAGCCAAACAAAAAGTGGCCAGTCTTTGTTAACTGCGTGAAAATAAACAACAGTGTTTTAATGACATATGCGGTAATGACACATAAAATAGCTATTTCTTACCTGGCTTTTATGCAGTATGTGCAGACTTTAGAGAACCTATTGATGTTGGACCAAAAATATATCTACAAATATTAGTAATGCAGCAAGATGTGAGGGGGACGTCCACTTTAAATCTATCATGATGGTACAATATTTGCAGCAACTGGTCCTGTAAAATGGCCTCACATTTGTTGGTCGTTTTTAAAGGCCTGCAGAATATTGACTGGTCCAAATGACTCCTACGAGATGGCTGCTCATACCATGACAGATCCACCTCCATGTTTAACACCTGGCAAAAGACACTGTGGGTTGAGTGCATTCTTTGGCTTTCTCCAAACAAGAAACTGGTCCAGTTAGAAAACAAAGACAATTCATCACTCCTTATTACTTTTACTTCATGTCCTCAAACAACACTGAGCTTCTAATTGAGCTGACATTGCATTAAAATAAAAGGAAAGATTGTTTTGAATAAAGTGTTATGGATGTGTCCGTTTTTCTGTTGTGTCATCGTGATTATATTTTTAGATTTACCCCATTATCACATCATGTAATGTTGCAGTTTTGTGCTCATACAGGCAGAGCATATTTGGCCTGCCTAATCTTGTTCTAAATTTAAATAGTGATCGTCGGCTCTTATTTCACCCAAAAGATGCTGCTCAAAGTGATGAATATCAAGACAAAAAAACTTAAAATATAGGTCACACTTTTTGCCCCTATATAGCATTTATAAGCAGTATACAAACACTTGAAAATGTTTATAACACATTATAATGCAGTTGTAAGCATGAGGACATAAGAGGTCTTTATTAATAAAAGTAGGCTATTTGTCAATAATGATAACTTCTTCTATAAAAGCGTATTTCATTACAACTGTGTTTACTATATTTACATTCATTATCAGTTTATGTAGCAGCCTACGCTTATGAATGTTTACAGGAGCAGTTATAGTTCTTGATAAAAGCATTAATAAACATACAGTATATACATGCTTAAAATTATATAATAGTGAGTTATAATCCCATTATTACATGTTATTACATATCATTAAAAAACTGAATACGGGAGGTTAAAGTGTTGCCAAATAATTTACTCAAGGAATCAAAAGAACCACATTGTAATAATATATAAGGTCTTACAGCTCAAGAACACTGAAGTATTTTTTAAATGCTGTCAACAAGGGGGAAATGTTGGGGTTTTAAAGAATGGCAGAAGAGTATAGCACAAAGGTTGCAACTAAAATTATTCTCACTCTCAATTTATCTGCTGAGCAGTTTTTAATCATTTGGTCTATACAATATCAGAAAATGTTGAAAGACATTCAGCACAATTTTCTGAAGCCCAAAATTATCTTTAACTTGCCTATTTTGTCCAATAAAAAGTGAAAAACCCAGATACTGCATTAATTTTGTTGTAATACAATGAAAAGCAAAACAATCTTAACAGTTAAAGACCCCCTCCACTCAAAAATGTGTTTTTCTGATGTTTACATCCCCTATAATGTCTGACCTGGACTATACTGACTTGTATTGGTCCAAGGTTTGTCACTAGAAAAGTATTTTCACATTCCTCTACTCATGGGCGAGATGTCTGTGCACTTTCTAAGAATATGAGATTCAAACGTGTACCGGGCGAGCTAGATTTGATACGTCACAAATACGAAAGCCAATCGATGTCTAATTTACAAATAATACTACTGCCAACGAGCCAGTTCCCAGGCAAACTTGGTTGGCTATCGATGTAATGTGACATTACGGCTGAATCTCTCCCATGTTTCCTCTAACACTAGCCATCTTGATGCTAGCTGATCTTTCAGCGGTCAAGCTAGCGCAAACAGCGGCGGTGGGCGGGGCCAGAGGCCTGTGATTCACAGATCCAGAATTTCTCAATGAAGGAGAAAGAGTAGATGAGCTTCCAGCCCCTTTTCAGGGTTTTAAAACTTTTTAATGTGGGAAAACCATGTTAAATAAAATAAAGCAAAAATAAGCAGAGTATTTTTATGTACTTTAGAACATGTCTGGAGGGGAACTTTAAGTTTTGGGGATTTTATTTGAAAAATGATTTGAACAGTTAATCTATTCTCAAAATAGTTGACTATGGATTTTCAATTGATTAGCTAATCTATTAATTGACATGTTTCAGCTCTACACAGCACATTACAAATAAAAGCACATCTAACAAAGTGAGTTTTCAATGCGGGTTTAAACACCTCATTTGATGTTGCTGTCCTCAGATGAACAGGGAGACTGTTCCAGCAACTGCAGTCCATAACTACAGAAAGCGGCTTCGTTGCAAAGTTTCATGTATAGCAAGCAGCAGAAAATCTGTGGATATGAGGGCTCCACATCTCCCAGCAATATATCAAAGTCTGCGGCATGTCCATGAGAAGATTTACAGATGAACACTGGAATGTAACAAACTATCCAAAACCAACTGGAGGCTATAGGGACACAGGTGTGATGAGAGGTATTTTCTTACTTCAAGCTGTAATGATTTATAGGCTTATCAGGGAAAGATGTGAGAATTATACTACAGAAAAGTTTTAAAACAAAACGTCTGTTTCATTGTCATGGTGTGTTTACTTTATCTGACCACTGCAGAAAATCCTATAAAGCTTTCTAGGTTAAATGAGTTGAAATGGCAGATGGTAAGACAGCTATATTGTCACTTCACATCACCACCAGGAAGTCCAATTAAGGCTTTTGTGCAGGGAGAGCGGCACTATATGTGTCGACAATACATGAGAGAATAGATATCACGTGAACGCTAAATGAAATTCCTGTGAGGCTCTCGTTAAAAATCAATGAGACGTGAGATATGAAACCCACATCATTTGCAACACTTTGTGGGTGGTGAAACAACAGCCTTTAAATTAGATTGTGCCCCCCTCCCCCGTGCCTGCGCAGAGAGTACTTTTATGGTAAACATCATGGGAAGGTTTCACAACCTTCTCATTGGCTCAGGAGTCAGAGACCCCATCATATAAAGCGAGAGTGCCTCGGCTAACAGCCTTTAATCGCTGCCAAACGTTTTGGAACAAACTTGGAATTAAACAAACGGGAAAATACCCTTTACGCACAGAGCGCTTGGAGAGGTTGTAGACAAGCGCACTCCGGCGATCCATTTTTCGAGGGAAAAGCAGTTCTACAGTCAACAGGTTTGTTCAAATGTCATTTTAGATGTGCAACGCGGCGGCAGTCAATGTGGCTTTGATGGAGGAAAAAGTTACATAGACTTGCCTTTGCTCATTTATTTTGCTAATTTAGGCTATTTTAAGGGTTTCATTGCGCAATTGAAATTCCAATGACTTAAAGTGATTTGATAAGAAAGTAACATTAATTTGATTGATCAAAGATGAATTAAGAAGAATTTGAATGAGATGATACAAATCTTAAGAGCGCTTTGAATCGTTAATGAAGTTTAAATCGTTTAGAGGAAAGTTATAGGGCTATCTATTGGCGCGGTGATCTAACCTTTAATTAAAGTGCTATTTGTTGATGATTTGGACACTCTTGATATCTGAATTGTGAACGAAATGTTTGCTTCTCGGCTGCAACTTCAATGTTTATTATTTGTTCTCTCTATTATTAACTGGTGAGCTGCATGGTTTAAGAGACTTTTCTGAGGCAACCCAGTTTAGTCTAAGGTTTATGTCTTATTTGGAATCATATTTAGTAAACCTCAACAAAAAGATGTAATTCTGTTGATTTTGTTATGTTTGTTATGATTGGATGTGCTCTCTCCTCTTCATGCATCACTTTTCTGTTAACAGAGAAACTGTGCGCTGAGGCATTTCAGTAGGCATGTGGCTACTGGAGAAGATCCGTAGCTCTGTGGAGAGCAGTGGGACACATTCCCAGCCCCCGCAGACAACAGAGGCCATTCCTGTCTCTGTTTATGCCAATGTCCTCACTCCACAAAAAATCCCTGATTTCTTTATCCCACCAAAACTGATCTGCTGCCCACCAGAGGAGTCTCTCACCCCAGAACCTCAGTACTGCTCCACACTAAGACCCTCCTCCTCTGACCATGCCATCTGCAGCCAGAGCCCTAGAGCTCGGAGCAGCAAGAACCCCTGCAGCCCTCGCCTCTTTTCTCGCCTTGGAGGAGACACCCGTAATCTCCAGAAGTCAGCCAACCGTCACATCATCCAAATAGAAAGTGCTGATGAGCCAGGTGCTGCAAACACGGTCAGCACTGAAGTTAACACTAATGCAGACCCCCAGTCACAGACTGCAATGTCTCTGCCATACATCCCCAAGGCTCAAACCTCCTATGGCTTTTCCACCCTTGTGGAGTCGCCTCATACCCGACGCAAGGAGAGTCTGTTCCACAGTGACCCCAGCAGCCCTCTTACCTCACCAAACTCCCAGAGGCGCTCCCAAGGGGGAACTCTTCTGGCCCCAGCGGACCCCAACCCATACCGCTATTTCAGTGGTGGAGAGAGTGACACCTGCTCCTCAGCAGAATCGTCCCCCTTTAACTCCCCTCTCCTGTCCCGCTCTGCCTCCCTCCTACGCTCCATCACCCAGGGGACACAAGCCAAGGTGAGGACTATTTCTGCAAGAGTCTGTGTGTTTGGGTCGGCTGTTATAAAGCTTTTAAGTTACAAACGTGTTTTCCCACAAGGCTTCTTTCTGCATGTTTACCAGTGTTTTTTTTCTCTCTCCCACAAGGTGTCTCGTGCCAAGCGCTCCCTGGCACGCCACAGTTCTGTCTCCACTGATGACTGCAGCTCAGCTGACAACAGCCCCAACATGCAGCGCCGCCACATGCATTGCCCCCCATCTCCTGCCTTCCGTGGATGTAAAAGCAGCGGCTCGAGGGGCGCGGCGTCAGACCTCCTGCAGCGCGAGCACACTGTCAACCTCCACAAGGGGGGGACACTGAGGCTTAGCACTCACTATGACCGGGAGGCAGCTCGGCTGAGGGTCCGCGTGCTCGTAGCTGAAGCCATTTATGACAGGCAGACGGACCTTAAGAGCATCAACTGCTGTGTAGCACTCTACCTGAACCCTGGCAAGCAACAGAAACAGAGGAGCACCATTATCAAGAATAGCAGGAATCCAGTATTCAATGAAGACTTTTTTTTTGACGCGCTGCCCCAGGCACAAGTTAAGAGTCTGGCCATGAAGATAAAGGTAGTGAACAAAGGAACCAGCCTGAGGAGAGACGTCCTTCTAGGAGAAAGGGAGGTGCTGCTCAGTGAGCTGCTTTCAGGCCTCTAGGGAGCCCCTGTCAAGACATTTCGAGGGCCCTTTCTTCTCTGGCTACTTTTCCCACTCCACAGATCTGATGAATGCTTGGCAGATGAAAGCACACACATCATGCTGATGACAAGGGAGCTTTGCCTTGCACAGCGTGTCATGTACGTGCATGGACAAAAAAACTGAGGCCTCTGTAGAATTGAAAGTCACACTTTATCAAGTTGCCATCATTAGAGCTCAGTACTGGTCAAACAAATGGAAATCACCATTATTTACAGGCTTAGCAGTATGTTAACAATGTGAACAGTGGAGCTGTTGTCCTTGATCGTGTACTTCTCTTTAAGCATTGCATTACAAAAGGTGTTTCCTTTACCAGTGAGCATTGTGACGTGGATCGGTGTCATATCAGTTGTGATGCAATGTTGATATTGTTTAATCTGGAGCTGTATATTTTGTAATACCAGTAATGCAGTAATATTGCATGTGGATTTTTGCACGTTCCTGTGGAAAAGTAATAACACCTCTGTCAACTTGAAAGAATTTATATTTGGGAATTAGATTTTAATTTCTCATGGATGTAATGTTAATATGAGTGTTGTTACATGCTGTGACATGCTTTTGAACTTATGAATAAAAACACAAAACTCTCACTGATGCTTTTTTTTCACCCTGCAGCTTTGTCTCAGTGATTTTGTCTTCTCATAATTCCTCAGCTTTAAGAGCAAGCCATAGGAAATGACAAACCCTCCTTGGCTCCCACAAGCTTTCTGTTTTTGCAAACAAGTCAGAGGCTGGGTCCTCTGAGACAGATACAGGCTGGGTGTCATTTGTTAGGCTTTTAATGCCGGATCGTTGCACACAATATTGTCTCTCTGTGCAGCCAAACTCCCTATTTAATTTTTAAAAACGTGTTTGCTACTGAGGCTATTCTCCAGTGGGATTCAAATTGTTATTAAGGACAGCAGGAGGTTTATTCATGGCTCAATCGCTCTCCTGAAACAAATGTTGGCACGCACCCTCCTGCTCCAGATATATATATGTAGAGTGAGATTATATTTTGCTTTTGTGTTCACTATTTGCGTTTGTACATGGAAATGCATTTGTGCTGAGAGAGTAAAACATACCCCTATTAATAGTCCACATTAATACAATTGTCAGGGATGCAGGGAAGGTCCACTGAGTAATAAAGAGCATGATCCAAGTGTGGATCTTATGCCCCCTCTACCGGTGAAACATAAGAATGACACTTCAAAATCCCTTGGAAATGTTATTAAATTTAAAGCATCAAAACCATTTTTTAGCAACTTTTAATTGACTGGTGACCTGCCCTGATTGTCTCCTGCACTCTGCCCATATACGCTGAGACAGGTGCCCCTATGACCCTGAAAAGACAGAAAAATACATTTAATTTCAAAATGTAAACACTCTGAGAACACTCTCAGGCTTGAGCAGTGGGGTGATATGCAGCCAGTTCTATTTGCTTATGAAGGACTGAAATAAGTCACCACAAGCACCCATGTGGGACACATTCTTCTGAGAGCTTAAAGAACTTTCATTTGCCACAGAGTTGAAAGCAAGAAGATAAAACTGAAGAACAATTAAGTAATTTTTTTTTTTTTGCCTCTGTAGACCTGGTAAGGCAAATTATCGAAAAGTGATTTAAAGAAAAGGGTAATAATCTCCCAATTAAGTAAGCCATTATGTATTTTTAAACCATTTTTCCCACTGATGCTTAAGTCCCTGAAAACTGATTTTCAAACAGCGCCTTATTAGTAATGGCGTCCGACATGAAAACAACATTTTAAAAATATATTTCTCAATTAATTTCTAAGCAACCACACATTGTTGTATGATTTTATGACTAACTTACTATTTGCAGGGATATCCATGGAACTTCCCCTGTCTACAACCAAACGACCATTTCTATAACGTAACGCACAGTTTTAACGTGTCCACATTTCTTGGACTCGCCATCTTTATTTAAACTAGGTAACTGAGTTAAACTTGAGCCGGGCGGGCATCAGCTGATACTCTCCTGCGCTCCTTGTTGGTCTGAACAACCATAACAAACGAACCCATCAGCTGGTAGGTCATTTAACTCACGTGCATTGTGGGAAATGTAGTGCTACACAAAGTGAGAACGCTTCCCCTCCTTAGACCTGCGAATTTCGTCAAAACTACGTCGCCCACAATGCCTCGCTGCAATCGTAAACATAGAACTGTCAAACAACGCACACGCCATCTTGACAGCACCCTCAAAATGGCAGAAAGATGTGAGCCTGAATCCGCGTCCAAACTAAGATTCCCGCTCTCTGCTATTTAAAAACAGACACGGCAGTTTTTCCATAAACGAGTGGTTATGGGGTTGGTGTCCAGCTCGGCAGCTCAGAGCCTGTAAAATGGACATAACGACGGCGGTTTTCAACGCGGCCAGAGATGGTAAGCTGAAACTTATCCAGAAGTTGCTGAGCAACAAAACTCCTGAGGAGCTAGAGGCTTTAGCCGAGGAGAAAACACAGGGAGGAACCCCTCTGTTGATAGCCTCTCGATACGGACATTTAGAGGTTGTAGATTACCTCCTTGAACATTGTAAAGCCAATGTTGAACTCGGGGGGGCGGTTAACTTTGACGGCGAGACCATCGAGGGTGCTCCGCCGCTGTGGGCGGCATCGGCAGCCGGTCACCTCCCTGTGGTGAAGACGTTACTAAAACACGGTGCCTCGGTCAACAATGCAACATTAACTAACTCTACGCCGCTCCGAGCTGCCTGCTTTGACGGACATCTAGAGATCGTCCGCTATCTGGTGGAGCACAGAGCCGACATGGAGGTAGCCAACCGCCACGGCCACACCTGCCTCATGATCTCCTGTTACAAGGGCCACAAAGAGATAGCCAAGTTTCTCCTGGACCGCGGTGCTGATGTCAACCGCAAGAGTGTGAAAGGAAACACCGCCCTCCACGACTGTGCCGAGTCGGGCAGTCTGGATATCATGAAGATGCTGTTGAAGTGCAACGCTCGCATGGAGAGAGATGGATATGGAATGACCCCACTCCTCGCTGCAAGTGTAACAGGTCACACCAACATCGTGGAGTACCTAGCCCACCAGCCTCGCACATCCAGAGAGGAACGCATCGATGCACTTGAACTCCTTGGGGCGACTTTTGTGGACAAAAAGCGGGATCTCCTGGGGTCGATGAGGTACTGGAGACGGGCCATGGAGCTGAGACAACCAGGGGACAAAGCTGGATCCCTGGCCAAGCCTCCACCCGGTCCCCCCATCCCCGCCTATGGCTGTGCGCAGGAGGTGACCACTGCAGAGGAACTGGAAGCTTTGATCACGGACCCCGATGAAATGAGGATGCAGGCATTGTTGGTTCGAGAGCGCATCCTGGGGCCATCTCACCCAGACACCTCATATTACATCCGCTACAGGGGAGCTGTATATGCTGACTCAGGCAACTTTGAACGCTGCATCAGCCTGTGGAAATATGCTTTAGACATGCAGCAGAGCAACCTGGACCCTCTCAGTCCCATGACAGCCTCCAGTTTCCTGTCCTTTGCAGAGCTCTTCTCTTTTGTCCTCCAAGACCGGGCCAAAGGCACCCTGTCAACACGCATCACCTTCCACGATCTGATGACAGTGCTGGGGAAAAGTGTGAGGGAGGTAGAGAGAGCGGTGGCGCAGAGGGACAACCTCCCAGAAGCTCCTCAGTTCACCAAAGCCCTCTCCATCATCCTGCACCTCATCTTCCTACTGGAGAAGCTGGAGTGCAGTCCAGAGCAGGAGCATCAGAAGAAGCACACAGTGTACCGTCTGCTAAAGCTGAACCCTCGAGGTCGCAGCGGCTTCACCCCTCTTCACATGGCTGTAGACAAGGAAACTACGTCTGTAGGCCGCTACCCTGTGGGCCGTTTCCCCTCTCGGGCGGTGGCAGCGATTCTCCTAGAATGCGGCGCTGACGTCGATTCACGTGACTGCGAAAACAACACGCCACTGCACATCGCTGCTAGCAACGGCTGTCCAGAGATTATGGCACTACTCATGAAGGCCGGTGCTCACTTTGACGCTAAAAATGCACAGAGGAAGACAGCCTATGAGCTGTTGGATGAGCAGAGCAGTGGGCACCCGGCACTCTACCCGCTGAACTACGTCACCCTTCAGTGCCTGGCAGCTCGTGCAATTGAAAAGCACAGACTGCCCTACAGGGGACTTATCTCTGAGGAGATGGAGGCTTTCATTGAGCTGCACTGACTTCCACTAATTACCCCTGATGAGGCACCCCTACACTACTCTTCCTGTTGTCCCCCCATGCATCACTGTAATCTGCCATGAACTTCCTTCTTCTAGCCATTCTCCTTCATCTTTGTTTCCTTTTGACTTCTGCTTCGCTCTCAGCTCTACAAACCATAGCAATAAAAATCCGGCCATCAGGACTTAAATCTCTGGCTGAGATCTGGTCAGTTGTGGCTTGATTCTTATATTAACTCCCACATAATATTCAGTGATTACTGGTTTCTACTATTGCTTAAAGCTGGGTGAAACTTCACCTTGCTTTAATACATTTTCCCCCTTTTAGCCCCAGTAAAAAGGAGACTTATGGCATGATGGTGCTTGTGAGTGTTTGGTGGGGACTGGACTGTATGAGAGATGGCTTTTAGTATTACTGATAGAAAGCATCTGAACAAACTAGCCAGATAACATGCATGAAAAATGAAGAGTGAATGTGGTAGCTCACTTGTTTGGCAAATTCATTCAGAAAGGATGTGTTTGAACAAACTCAACCACCCAAACTTTGCTCCCTGGAAATCTTTGCCTGGTTCTGCTTGTTCACACATGGCATGTGCCATGTTTCTTTGATATGGGAAGATGTTGAAATTACTGTGCCAAATGTCAGCCATGGACATGGAGCCGTGTTCTGCTACAGACTGTAAACGTGGCAAAATGAAAAAGCACCTAACTTATATTTTTTAATTATAAGCAGAAGTAATAACCTGAGGTGAGACATGAGATGCATGAAACTTCCAGTTCCAGACGATATTTGATATTTTAGACTGTGACATGATTTGATCGCCTGCATAACCGTCATTTTGTAAGACTTTTATGAGATTGAGGATACCGTTGTTTGGCTCACAGTCTCCACACAGACCTTCATAACCTATGCAGTTTGTGATATTCCAATCCGAGGTTAAACAGGTTTTACATGGGATTATGCTTCCATTTGACATGTTATCTTAACAGCATAATGACTCAAACCTGACGCTGCTTCATTGACAATGAATTGACATCTTATGAATGTTTCCTTAAAGATTCTGCCTATGTCCGAATGAACAATTTCAAATTAGAGCCTCAAGCGTGCCTACACCCCTCTACTTCTGGGTAATGTCAAACACCAACAAAGATGTGTAATTCACTGTTAGAGAAGCAGCATCAGAAACAGGACATTTTGTGATGATAACAACAGACATTAGGCCCTCTTGTTTGTATCCTTTAGAAAAGTCCGTCTGAGATCATTTGTCATACCTGTTTTGGAGTGAATTTTCCCTTTAACCTCAGATGCAGTTCACAGAAATGGAACAGATGGCTCTGTTCCTGCATCTTAGTCTTATTTTTAATAGTGTCTCGTTTGTTTATCTCGTGTCATCATGAATGTTTTATTTGTCTGTCTGTGCTAAGCACCACCAAGCCGAATGCACACCGAGAGGCTCTACATCCTAAATAGACAACTTTACATTCAGGCTATGAACAGTGGCTGCCTTTCTCTTTCTGATTAGTTTAACTGATGATAACTTGAGGACAAAAGTGTGTTGGGGATACTTGAATAAAATTCAGTGTCGCAACATTATCAGTGTGTGCTTTTGTATGCGTGATCTCAACTTTGTTGTGTCTTTTCTACATGGAAAATCTTACTTGTAATTGTTTTTGATTTGGAAGCTCACCATATCCTAAAATTGAAAATGAATCTTTCTTTCTGCTCCCTGATTTCTCACTAGTTTCTTAGCTTGAGTGCTGTTGCAGTATTATCATTGAGGGCATCATCATACATACTTGGATGGATTGAAGTAGTTGCAATAGCAACAGATCCATAAGATTATCTTATTTAAAAAGCGGAAGAAACCGTAATTTAGAGTGCATACAACATTTTACATTAGCAGAGTATTAAAAACTAATCAGTGCCCACTTAATTCAG
Organism: Hollardia meadi; assembly: GCA_037974645.1. Classification (NCBI taxonomy): domain Eukaryota; kingdom Metazoa; phylum Chordata; class Actinopteri; order Tetraodontiformes; family Triacanthodidae; genus Hollardia; species Hollardia meadi. The sequence goes on along the minus strand of JBBPCS010000393.1, from coordinate 8,214,720 downwards.
CTCTTTTTACCAAACAAGGGCTTTCCACTGCTCTGCTCACATAAACCCGAGGCCACTGAAATAATGCATAACAGAAACTTGATCTTTCTCAGTCCTGCACTCTTAAAGTATAAATAGAGTGCAATTAACGTCACTGCTGCAGGGCAGTGGTAGAGACAGGACACTTACCCTGCTAATTTTAGGGATCTTTTGCCCTAGCTTCAACTCTGAAAATGGGAATACTGTAATGCTATACAGTCGGGTAGGTCACAGTGTGACTGGTAGAGGCAGCACACAGACAACAGAGACTGCATTATTGTGACAAGAAACAATATGAGCTCATCTATTTTGAATATGAGGATTTCTGGAAATCTAGCTTAAACCAAAATATTAATTATCTACTTGTTACTCTGCATTGAAACTGTGAGTGTGACAGGGGCCATGTTGGCACAGTCAGCAGAGAAACATCCTGTCATAGCTAACATGATGTCTGACCTTTCTATAAAGTGTACCCAGTGATTGTGGTATTCATTACCTTTTAGACATATTGAAAGCTGGACCCATAATATAAAGGAGTCAGCTAATTGTTGATGTAGGGACAAACAAAATGAAAGTATCTTCTGCACCACTAATAAGATGTATTTTTGCTAATTCCATCTTATTTTTAGTGTCATAAAGTTAAAATTATTTTTGGGAGCCAGTGACATACCTGATCCTGGGTTCATGAGCTTTTTGTTATAACGCTTCTAATCTCAAGTAAAGGCAACATCACATAATAGTTCCCACTAGATGTCACTAGCAACAAAGAAGATCAAGAGGGGTAGCCTTTGTCCCCGTAAGACCACGTGAAAGACTCTAAAACTGTAGCTTCCAATTACCATCAGAGGTGGTGGCAGTTGGTTAATTTTCCTGTCGAGCAGTCTTTGTGTCAGACAGCGAGAAAGAGAGAATGAGTTGTTGAGAATGACTTTCACAAAGCTATTAGGCAGGGCTGGGATATGCGTTTGTAATGTATCTGGATGAACAGAAATCCAGGCAGGGCAGAGATGCTGACGCTGGGTCTGTTTGCAGAGCGCTGCATGAGGGTTCAGCAAAGATGTTAGGAAATAAAAAACAAAAACCCCTCCTACATGCAGCCCTGTGGCGTCGTGCCAACCTCCAACACCTCACACTCTGCCCTTGTGGCAGTGCTTTATATCACGTTGTGTGACCTAAATAAGACCAAATCTTCGTGTTTGCATGTATAGCATATTTTAGAATTATTATTTTTTTCATTTTCATTTTTATTGATTGATTACAAGCAAAATTAGTGGGTTGGCATCACAATGAGGGGTTGCATCTGCACATATGGTATATAAGGTCCATTTCCCCCAGTGTTTTACATATTGTTCAGTAAGTTAAAGGTAAATTCATTTCATGGACAATTGCAATCTAGTTGTCCTTGTTTGGAGGCTCGAATTCAGCCATTTCTATTTGACAGCCCAAAAATTATTTTATAGTACAACACACTCAGTTTATCTCCTCGATATGAATGTTTGATTAATATTAATGAGTCTACTCTCATCAATACAAATGGGGAGGCATCTCTCAGTATAATGCGATACAGTTCAACAGCATCACATCAACACCCCAACACGACAATAAAGATGAATTGACACCTCTCTAAATCAGTTCTTTTTATAACCTTCATGTTAAGGTCTGTTGTATTAGACTTTACTTTTAGCTACTGAATGTAAGTCTCCATCATGACTAATAATAGTAAGGTTATTAACTGCCCGTATCTATTCTCCTCGACTACACTGTGTTATTAATATCGTCCCATAATGTCCCACAGTGAGCTCTGTTTCCCTTTGTCCAGCTGTAATTTAGTGAGGGCCTTCTGCTGGGTACAAGTTGTTATGGATCTCTTCCTGTGTATTCCTGCCAACAGCTATAATTAGACACTATATTATGGGAATCTACGGGGTTTCAAGGTGCTTATCTTCATTATAGCCCCTGGGGGAGCACAGTGGAAAAAATCAGCCACCAGTACACAAGAGCAGCCTATCTCAGCAGCCACCTCTTTGCACCAGTTAAAGATCCAGCCAGAGCTGGAGGAGGTGTGTGGGGTGGATGATGGGGGTAATAGGGGGGTGATGGGGGATGCGGTTGCTATTGGAGATCTTGCCTGCATCACGTCATGTGAAGGTGGGGGGAGGGGTAGAACTCCGGTGTGTGTTTGAGAGAGAGAGAGAGAGAGAGAGAGAGAGAGAGAGAGAGAGAGAGAGAGAGAAGTAGAGCGGGGAGGGGGAGGAGAGGAGAGGAGAGGGAAGGAGGAGGACGTTAAGGAAGAAGCCAGGGAGTATCAATGACATCAACCAGCAGTATCTGAGGCCAGCAATGCTCTCCCGACAAAAGGGCTGAGGAGCAGCCGTGACCCGCTGCGTTCCCGAGAGGTCGGTCGACAGCCAGGGCGGTGGGGGAAACGCCGGCGATGCGTGCATGCATCCTCCACAAAGGCAGACCTTTCCCTCACTGGAGCTCTGCTGCCACTGGATTACACTCATCCCTGCTGTTTCCGAGGAAGCTTCCAGCTGCAAATCCACCCACATGAATCTACCAGACAGGAAAGAAGACAGAGCACTTCTTACCAAGGTAACCAGCATCCTACACCCGCATACAGTTTAAGTGCAGCCGTGCACCCCACCCAGAAGAGTCATTTTCACTTGTCGATTTTTTTTTTTTTTTTTGAACTCATGAAATCTCACCTTCTTCCCTGGGTGAATTTTTTTTTCTTTTTTTTTTTCTTTTTACCGCTCAGGCTTCATCTCAAGGGCCGGGAGGCTACTTTGCTTTTTTTTTGTCTTTCATCTCACCATCACTTGAGAGTTTGCTTCAAACGCTTGGGTGAAAATCGGACCGCGAGGTTGTGCAGACCAGGCTGGTTGGCAACAGCGCTGTGAGTGCGCGTCCCCCCTTCACCCCCCCCCCCCCCCGTTCCCCCCCTTCTTATTGTTGGCTGGGCAGCATGAGGGACTCAGGGCAGACTGGCAGAGTCTTTGTTCATCATCCACTCTCATTTAAAGTGTTTTATTTTTTTCTGATTGCCTTTTAACACACCCTCCAGGCGTAATGGGTCTCATGTGAAGACAGTTTTTTTTATGTCTTGAAAAAAAGGTAGAAAATAATGTAAAACAATCATGAAAAAATAGGTATACAGGCATAGATTTGTGAAGGATAATTAAAAAGAGTAGCCTTTATAAGTCCTGCTAACATTGTACTGATACTTCAGTGATGGCACAGAAAAGTCTCATTATGATAATGTCATGCTCAACACTTTTGAGGGGGCTATCAGGCATATTATATATCCATATGCAGCCTACTATTACTCATATTAGAGTGGTATTATTTGGTATAGAAGGCACCAGGTGGCAAGGCGGATGGACTTATTTGGCAAGACTGTTTTCTAGACAATAGGGTGGCTGCTGCATCTGCTACTCTCCAGCATTACCTAAAACATGCCCATCTGCACATACAGGTTTTGTAGTCACAGACCTCTCATGTGTCTGTAATCATATGCAGTAGGATTTGCTGTTAACGCAGCCACTCGCGCGGACAGGCAGAGTGTAATTTAATGATACATCGATTCATACTGACACATTTTCCAAGGGCTATTGCTTGTTTGGGATTTAATCATGTGCACTCCAAACGGCAGTTTTGGGTTCTCTGTATTTCCGCTGTGTGGCCTGCGTAATCTGGAAAATCGCACTGTTGTGGTGAATCTGAGGGAGGTCTTCCTCCTCACACACAGATGGGAAATTTTCCCTGGGGCACCGTGCGTTTGCTGGTTATTGTTCCAGACCATTTCCACATCCCTAATTATTTTAATCAGTCATTTTCACACATGGGTTCCTCACTTTAGTAGATCCCCAGATTTTCTTTTCTGCCCTGCCTTGTAAAATATCTCAGCCCCACTCCCCGACTGACAGAAATACACAAGACACATACTTTTATGAAAGGGCCAGCGATCTTGATATTTCCATTATTTTGACAGGGAAAAGTCATTATGTGGAAGCAGAATAATTCAAAGGGCAAATTTCCTCTTGTCTGTTCAAAGATGCTCCTCTGTGAGCCAAGAGACGCTCGGCCCCACAGGTATTCATCCAGACACTGTTATGAGCAGTAGCTTATGAAATCAGTGGTGGCATGTACTCCCTTAAATAGCATTTCACAGAGTTCAATCATAGGCCTCAGTGGATCCAAGCAGATACCACTGTGAGATCCATCCAGACTCGAATATGCCGAATGACGTGCGCTCCCAGTGGAGCAGCTTTGGTTTCTCGTCAAAGGCCTCATTGAAGTCTTATTCCCAGATTCTCGCTGCAGCTTTACCCCAACTGCTACTTTCTCCACTTTCTTCCTATGTGTCACATGTTATGCCCATGCATGGATTTTGTAAAAAGCCTCCACTGCACATTCTCCATTTGCTTTGCTGCCCCAGTCAGCTGGGAGGAAGGAGAACATCAAGGCACGCAACTCTGATGCTGGTAATGTAGCCACCTGTATTACAAGCAGACAGAAACTTTGTTGTTGTCTAGGCATTGATATTAATTGACCTTTTCAAAGCCTTTCCGAACAGTACGCTTTTGTCTGCTCTACTTCTTGTTTATTCAGGAGCTGTGGAAAACAAAGCATACAGCACACACAATGAAACCATCAGGGCTGGGCAACATGGTTGAAAATGATCAGAACAATATTAAGGAAGATACTCGGTCTTAACAAAGATATTTCTTGATCACGTGACAGCTTTAATCCAAATCTTGTTTAAAATATTCATGAATGTCAAGTCAATTTAAAAAAAGAACAAGAGCAACAGAGGATCCAGGATGTACGATGATACAAAAATATATTTATTAATTTAACCTTTGTCTAAGGAAGGGAGTTTCTTGAGATGCATTATCTCCAGTCGGCCAATAAATCAGCTTTATTGTTTATGGGCTTTTTGTGGAATCATATATAACATACGATCACACAGTTAAACAAAATTCTACTTTCAATTTTATTGATGGATGTTAAAAAGGAAGTATTACGTTTGTCTCACATGCAAGAAGAATTTTGTCTGATGTATGTAGAGCACATTTCATTGCACTTCACATTACTCTGATTATTTAATGTGTTACTTCCATACATTAGCTGTAATAATGTAACTGATAATGTAATTGATCTTGAATGAAAAATACTATTGATAATGTTATATTGAGTTCAACCATACCTATACACCTATAGCCTAATATTTATTATTGACAGAGTCAGTCGGTTGGAAACAATCACATATTGTGATTAATTTCGTGCCACATTTAATCATCACATGTATTGATTAAAAACTCAAAACTACCCACAACAAATAATGTATCTTTGCATCATCAAATATCCACGGAACATTTGGCCATGATTGTGTAAAACAAAACGTTGAAACACAATTTCCTTACCACTGAATTACAACTAGTTTGAAATAGATAATGCAGACTGTCTGAAAAAATATAACAATATATGATCATATCATGCATTTTTTATAATAATAATAATAAGAAGAAGAAGAAGGTGGTATATGTAAGTCTGCTCTTAGCTACGTATGTAGAGAGCTACAATTTACATAAAATAATAAAATACTAGACCTGATACAAACTCTGATACAGACACCTCTCAGTCTGTTGTTAAGGATTTCTATGGCGAGCCAGACCCATTTGTTTTTTTTATCCCTTTCTAAATCATTTGCAATTATGTGTTTGTGTGTGTTCATCGTGTGTCTGTGTCGTCCGTGTGTGCATACGAGCGAAGGCCACGAGATAGGTTGTGACTTGACTGATGCCCTTCTCCAGATGAATCAGAGATTCTGATGTGTCAGCAGGGATGAATAATGCACAGTCCTCCACTACCTCTCTTCTCTTCCTCTCTTCTCCACCTCTTGTCTTGAGTTGTTCGCCTCTCTTTTCATCACAGCTGCCACATCTGAAGACATCTTCACCCTCTTCACCCCTCCCCCCCTTCCCTGTCCTTTTTATTCGGCTGACATTTTGCACTGAAAATGGCTAAATGTGTTGATGTACACAGCTCATTATCCAATTATGGGAGGAGGGTGTGCAGCCATTGACTCGGTTTGACAGTTACATGTCTGACTGACAGGAGTCATTAGGAGGGTAGGGCTGACTGACAAGATGGCTGACAAAGCAGAGGACAAACTGCCTAATCAGAACTTGTAGAAAGAGTGGGCACCATCCACTTTGAAGTGTACAGTAAGCCACCAATAAATGTTCAAACGGCAGAATATTCTGTGCACCTTGCTCCAAGCTCTGACAGTCAAGAGAATTTAAAATCTTGGTGACGCATAGAGGGTTGGATTTATTTGAGCTGGATGGGTGCAATTATATTTTTGAGATCTTGCAAAACATGAAATAATGTAAGACTTTTGTTTTATTTGGTGAGATGAAGCCATATGAATGCAAATGCAAACAGCACACCAGGGCCATTAAATCATTATGTAATACATAGTGTGGCCAAAGATAGCATTTGATTAGATTAGCCTGGGTTTCATAGCCCTGTGTGTGAATATGTTTTTGTCCAGCGCTCTAGGGATGGCACTGTTGATCAGTTGGTTCACCACTTTAGTCCAAACTGAAGTATCAACAGCTTAGGTGGATTGCCATGAAATTTAGTACAGTTATTCATGGTCCCCACAGGATGTATCCGGATGACTTAGGTGATTCTCTGACTTTTGTTCTAGCACCATTGTGACATTTGTGATTTTGAGAGAAATGTCTCAACAACTATTGGATGCATTTACCCATGAAATTTGGTAATGTCGCCCTCAGGATGAATTGTCATATCTTTGGTGATCTGCTGACTCTTTGATGAGCTGCCATCATCAGGTCAAAAATGCAATGTTTATAGTTAAATACCTGCAAAATACCGCAAGACAAATACCAATCTCATTAGTTGTGCTTAATTAGTGCTAATTATCAAATATTAGCCTGCTTACACACTAAACCAAGATGGCCAACATATTAAAGATTACATCTGCTTATCACCAGCTTGTTAGCGTTGTCATTGCAATGCTGATCTCACAGAGTTTTGTTTAAAAATGTCTTTATCTGAGTACTTCTACATTACAATAGGCTACTGTTAACATTTTCTAATTCCCTAACAAATAGACCTGGTCTATTCCAAGAAAAGAAAAGATTTTGGTATGCCTCCACATGCCTGTTAGTGAAAAAACATCTTTATTGCATCAGAAAACAGTTCTGCTCTACTAAAATACTTTTACAATCTAGGATGGAAAAAGAACAACATCCAGGAAACTGGGGGCTCTGTTCCACCATCAAAACTCACGGCCAGAAAACTTAAACTTTAGAAAAGTAGACTCTTTCCAGTCTCAACAGAAGCATTCCGCAGTCTTGTTCGTGAGGATGTGTGTGTAGGTGTAGGTGGTGGTAGTGGGGGCTGGTTGACAAGGCCCCACATTTGTTTGTGGCATTTCATGATGACTGCACATGAAAGTCCACAGCGCTGAAGGATGCCAGGTTGGTTGAATTATTTGTTTGACGGAGGTGAGAGTAATGGCTAGTCATTGGCGGAAAACATCCGTGCGCAAGTATGTTACCCTTGACAGGCATTTCTTCTTTTCCACTTACCAAGACACTCACACTCACACTCACACACACACACGCACACACGCACGCACACACACACACACACACACACACACACACACGCACGCACACACACACACACACACACACACACACGCTGTCTGATTTCAGCAATGAGACGGAGGACAAATGCAGTTTTTCTACGCCATTACTCCGTTTTTCAATTCTATTCACAACTTTATCGTCCCTCAAGGAGAAATTCATTTGGCGTCACAAATCTCATCTCCATCAGGAAGTCATGCAATGACTGGTTAGTGACGGAACTGCAAAGGCTGGTCGCCTGTGTATGTTAATAGGAATTGTTCACCAGCATACACAGCCCCAGAAATCTATTTCTATGTGGTAGTGAATTCTTTAGGTTAATGGCCATGTTGTTGGTAATTTCACTGCATGATTGTGCAATGAATAGACTGTTATTAAAGGCCATACATACACACCAAACAGTGTGAAATTTATGTTAATGTTCTATACATGATCTCACTGTTGTTGCAGAAAAGTTGTAAGATAATGAGCTCTCAGTGGACAACATATCATGTGACCAATCCAGAAAGGTAATACCATGGCAGCACAAATACACAGGAGAGAACTGGATCATGGGTAAACACAGTGTGTCTCCAGGAAATAGGCACCTCCAATAGGCAACAGAGAGGTTTTACATGAGAAAGGAATCTAAAAAAGAATTGCTTCAAGATCACAGCACATGAGTAGGTAATGAACACGCAGTGCAGATCAGTCTTTGTAAAGTAGTGAAGTGTTGTACTGCAGGTGTGTGTGTGATAGTATTTTAAATGTTAGTTATGTTATTGCAAAGAATGGCAATATTCATTATATAAATCAATAAAATGATGTATCCATTTGAAGGCGGCCTATGAAGCTCACATTAGTGACATCCCCATTGCACAATTTTATATGAATGATCAATCAATATGAGGTTATTAGAACAGAGCACTGTGTTTCTGTTATCACTCTCAAGACGCGTTTATCAACAAGCCCTGAAATCTGCTTTACACAACCCGACTTTGTCTCCTGACTGATGTGTAGGTTTTGCCAAACAGCTGAAACAGGGAGGGGGAAATGGCTGGCATGTCTCATTAATGAAGTGTAATTGAAATATGATGATGGCCGGGGTGATGACAATGACATCCAGGAAGATGAAGGTGTTCTGTGTTGTCAGGGAGCCTTAGTCCTGCTCCAGGAGAAGCTCATTAACTGGTTGCGCTGTGTCTCGGCTAATGTGGTCTTTACTGCATGTGTGTTTGTGCTGCTCATTCATTTTATTTTGGGGGATGACAGCCACACGTGAATTATAAACGAAATCATTAATTAACCGCAAAATAGCTAAACTTATCAGTAATAATTTATTCAAAATGCATTTATTCGTGTTCTAAGAAGCAACCTGTGTGGCTTAGGAATTAGAGATTGTGCCGTGCGGTGGGATAATTTACACAATGCTTCTTCTCTCCTATGTCGGAGCTGTTTAACAATTAGGTACGTACGTGCAAGTGCATAACTATGCGGACATCAGTATGTATATACAGTTCTCTCTGGCGCGCGCTAGGATAAGAGTCAGTGCCAGCCTTATATGCTAATTGGACAGTGAGTTGACAAGGACTCAACCATCAGCCTGTGTAATGAGCCGCTGCAAAGGAGATCGACTGCCTCTGAAGAGAGAGAGAGAGACGTCACTCAGAGAAATTATGAGATATGCTTGGATTTTTGTGAGCTCTGTGTTGTAGTTTCGGTTGACGGAACATTGTATAGGCATCTGTATGTGGACGTAAACACACCTTGTTGTTCCGGAAACCTTCACCTGTCAGTAGAATCAGTATCTGCAAAATGCTGCAATCTGCAACTAAAATCTGTCTGTGTTTTAGTTGGATGACATTGCATTTTTGACATTACCCTAAGGAGCCTGAAAGAGGTTGATGAGCCTAAGGGGTTGAGGAGCAAGCAATCCTTCAACTTATTTGAAAAGCCTGAAAACTGTCAAAATTGAAGTGTGAGGTCTTCACCCAGCAGTGTAACACATAGCTCCATTTTTAAACCAAATGTGCAAAAGCATTTAGATTGTGGGCACATTCGCAATGATATGACTTTCACCTATGTTGGTAAAATATAAATATTATACACAACATTCGGCTATTATTTAATCTGAGTATGATGTCCTGGATATAATCAAGATTATCAGCCTTATAAAGGTCTTTTTAAAGTTCACTGTAAAAAAAAAAGAAAAAGAAAGAAAGAAAGAAAAGAACTAGTTGTAATTTTAAGTTCACTGAATTTGAAAAGACAAGTTGAGTGAACCTCAACTTATCTTTTCTAATTACAGTGCATTGTGTAAAAGTAGCACCTCAGAAAACAGGGCGCTACATTAGAGATTATTAAAAGAACCATTAAATTTTAAAATAAATGTTAGAGAATAATGTACTGCAATTTAATGTAAGTTAAAGAAATATTGTATTACATGATATGATAATAATATGGCTATATTTATCAGATACATGTTATTCAGTTGCCTCCTTACAGGAACTGTTTGATTTACTCCTCATCCCAGCAGCACTAACTGTAACTTTTACCTATAAACACTTTAACTGTGTTCCCTCGGTTCTGATCCCCTCCAATAATCTGCCTATATGTACTTTTACACCATTTGGTAATACATTTCCTACAGCGGGAGCAAGTCTCATCTGTTGCTGGGCTCATCCGAGGCCGATGCTTCCATTACTGGATGCCTCTATCTTTGTTTGTCTGACCTTGGAGCCCCTTTATAATGAGTGGGTGTACGTCAGCCACACTATTGTTGGGCTGCAGCAGCTTTGCTGTTCTAGACATGCAGAGATTGAGGTCAAAGAGAAACTTTGGTTATTTTAGCACATGAGGATTTAGGTAGAAGAAGGTTTCAGTCACGCTCTCTAAATCACAAATTCATGTGCTGTCTTGGCTATGAAATGGAGTTGCGCTCAACAAGCGTAGAGTTGAGAAAATTGTACAACATAAACAGAAGTTTGTCATTCTAGTAGTCTTTAAATGCTTTGTGCACATGTCCTCTACCCTGTTAGCTGCAGGTGATAAGTTAATTAAATTGTGGCCTCAAGCAAAGCTCACGCTCTTCGCCAAAGAATGCCAGAGAGAGGATGCGGGTGGATATAATTTTTAAATTCTGTGTTTTTGTGATCCCAAGAAAGCTTTTTTTATGATTCAGATATCATTATTTCATGATAATAAGAAAATCATGCTGGTTTTCTGAAGACAACATAGTAACGTATGAAAATAAACTTCTATGACAGATGACAGATGTTTGAAAGGACTCGTACAGAGAACGCTCCTCCCACAGCTGAATAATTACATATGTTCTCATCAAAAAGGGAGGCAGGAAATGTGGAAACATAGATCTTCACAATATTGCAATTAAAAACATTGCATTTCAAATAATTATCAACACAAATATGGACCTAATGTCAATACTCACCTACCACATGCTGTACCCTTTAACCCAAAAACTGAGCGAAAGAAAGAATAAGAGTGTGTGTGTGTGTGTGTGTGTGTGTGTGTGTGTGTGTGTGTGTGTGTGTGTGTGTGTGTGTGCGTGCGTGCGTGCG